>BPTQ01000009.1:82076689-82347232 GCA_019973895.1 Chrysanthemum seticuspe | reverse complement strand
GCACTATAATAATGCAAGTGAATGTTTGGCGCTGGTGTATACCTGTAAATGATTTGACAGTTTCATTTAGCCGCAAACCACAATAGCTTTGTGTTATTCCACTTTCACTGACAATTGTTTTCGAATCAATAACGAAAGATTTGTGCAACATGTCTGACAGGGATGGAACATGAGCATGATCATTTTCTGACCCTGTAACGGAAAAACAAATATGGATTTAATCATATACATAATTGGGAGGTATAGTATTTTGTTAAATTGAAATGTACCTGTATTCATTTAGTATTTGGATGATATGTATCAATTATGCAACACATAACCTTGCAGGTTTGGAAAGATATAGAAGCAAGATGTATATTAAAGCATCTCTTGGGATTCTAGTGGTGAACTGATGCAATAAGTGTAATGAACAATGAACAGGCTTCTATGGTAAGTATCTACAGGTTTTTATGATTCTTATTATTGCTTTAATAATGAGACTGATTTTTTTCCAATATAAAATAATAACTTGTTATGTATAACACACAAATTCAGGATGGTTCATCTATATAACATATGTATAAAGTAAGAAACTCTTAATTGTTATAAAATAATGCAGGAATAAACATGTTTAAAAAATTGCCTTATAAGATAAGTTTATATCACACTTGTCATGTATAAAATAATAATGTATGTGTAAAGTAAACATATGTAGTGGATGGTATAAATACATATAAATAGAAGGAGGGTTTCAAACTCATATAATTCATACCAAACATAATGTTACAGTCATTATTTAATTCATTAGGTATATAATAAAGTCGATTTTAGGCAATCTTGGTGATTGCATTAAGCAGCATAACCATCTTCAAAATCTGTATCATTTGAGATTTAAAACAACATCGTCCTAACATTTGGGTAATTTCCGGATGTTTTGAAAAACTTTTTATTAAGTATTCACAATGAATCAATCACATGTATTCATGAATTTAGATGACCCGTTGTGTACTTTAAGTTGATCAATTATTTAAAGGGTTATATGAGTGAATTAAAATAGGGGATACTATAGGAGAGTTAGAGAATTATACAGAAATAGGATTCATTAATTGGATGTTTGGTTACATGTTCATCACATGAAAGGGTTATAGGAGTGATTAAAAAAGGGGATACAACAGGAAAAGTAGTAAACGACATAGATATTATTTTCATTAATATAAATATATGGTTCATTCACATATTTATTTTGTTCATGAAACATTACACCTGGTAACCATGTCTGATGGAGAAACTGAAAAAAGATTAATAATTTTAAGATACCTAAACAAATATCTTGTACATTAAACATTACACTTGGTAACAATGTCTGATGGAAAAATCAAAAGAACCACAATTGCTTTCATGGTCATCTGGCATTACTAACACACATAGCTATTTGATCTCATGTAGAAATTGTCCAAAGCCACATTATGTTCATCTTGGAGGTACCTGAAATGGAGTTTAGCACAAAAACAAACAATATTTTGTTTGATGGCAAACCAAAACATGTTGTCAGAAAAAAAACAAAACCAAATGTAATGGAACGGCTAATTATTGTGTCTTCCAAACAGCAATTAAAACAAAAGTAAAACAAAATCCCAAGAGTAGTTTTTATCAAATTTATTATTATTGCCAAAAGCATTCGTTTTATAAAGGCTTGATGGGGCGCTCATTGGATGGGGTCATTCAGATTCTTCAACCACAAACCTGTTTACAAAATATATAGGGAGAAACGTGTTATTATGCAGGCAAACGTAAAAGGGTTAGCGGAAAAAAGTGTAAGTCAATATGTGCTAACCGTCTCTGTTTCTTCTTGACGGGCAGGGTGTTGTTATCACCATCCTGCTCAATGTCGACAGTTATCAGTTCAACAACCGCGTCCAAATTATCAATATCAACACTGCATACAACGGAACATGATTATTATGTTAGATGTACTGTAGTAGTAAGATAGATAGGGTAAAGATATTTTGTTGTCACCCAAATGTTTTAAGATCGCTGACCTATCATCTTTATTATCATTTGCATGGTTGGTCTTTATCAGCCGTTTGAACGGTGGGCTGGATGTTGAAGATGTATTATTACTTGCAATATCAGACGCTTCACCTTGTACATCATTAACCGGCAGCAGTTCATGTTCTGTAGTTGAATCATCAACAACCACCCTGCAAACAATGGAATTCTATCAGTAAGTGACTTTATACAAATACATGTTGTATTGTTTTCTTTTTTTTTGGTTTCGACTACCTTTTCCGTTTCCTATCCTCTACAGGCTTGGACGGTGTAGTGAGGGTTGGCGACCGAGCGGGTGACTTGGATGATGAGCATGTAACAGCGGTTTCATTATCAACGGTGATTGCGCTTGTGGGTTCAGCTGATGTATTATGCGGGTCAACTTCCCAACACGTAAAACTCTCGAATGTTCCATATTCATAATACGTGTGAGATTTGATTTCAAACATGTGTGTTGTCCCAATGAGGTCAGATATAGGTGATGGCAAGTTTGCATGATCGTCTGAACCCTGTAGAGTAAGCCGTGAGTAATGGGAACGATGTAATAGTGCGTAATTAAGCGGGGATTTATAACTGTACCTCATCCTCATACGACACTAACGCCGAAGCTGGGAACCCGATCAATCCAACGGACGCATCATCAAAAAGGACCACCACAGTCTGCTCGGTAGCATCAGAGATACCAAGTTCAAGACGATACCTGAAGGAAACATTCAGCGCATGGTAAATGTCAAGGTGAGCAATTTTATATAATACATTCAAACAATCAAAATATAAAATGCAAATATGGCATTACCTTATTACCGGGTATTCAACTGGTCTGCTGCATGACTCGCACCAAAATCTCCCATTCTTTCTAGTAGCCCCTTTCCTGCAGTTGTCTCCCCCGCACGATGGGAAATTCCATCCCTTTCTAGTACGCACATTATCAATCTTGGCCTTAATTATGAAAGCGGCAGACTGTGTATAAATTAGATTCGTAAATGTTGTGAACTATAAAGATAATATAGAGATGGCGAATGCATAATAATACATACATCATTCCTTTTATTTCGGGCCCACATAAGAAGATTCTCGATAGATCCTTCTCTTGGTTCAGAGCTGTCTACCCGCAAAGATCCTTTTGAAGCATCAGTGATGCTAACAAACAATTGTATGATTTGTTAAATTTTGCTGGTTTTAGGATATATTCAATAATAAGAATTAGCTTCTCACCAAATCTCTGTATTTAATTCTTTAATCGCAGGAATGTCGACGGAATCTAGGAGTTGGGTGGATGAACTGCTGGATAGATAGAGCTTATCCAGAAGGTAATATCAAAGGTTAAATGTGTAAATGAAAAATGTTGAACATGCAAAAGGTAAATAGTCCATAAGCCACTTACTGTTATATTGCTTTGCAGAGGTTGAAGTCACCACAACAGGACACATGCCAACGTGCGTCGCCTTCTTCTCAATCAACACATCAGCAAGCCCTCCCCACAGGGTCACCCGTATGGACTGGCCCCTGATTACAAAGGGAATCGAAACAAAAGAACAGTAAGTTTCCTAATACATATTGGCAAAAAAATTTTCATTTTCACAACATCCTTTGCAACAAATATAAATTTCAACCTATGATTCGCCAAGTAGAAATCAAGGTTTTTGGCTCCTGTTTTGGTGTAGTTCATCCTACCCACATTTGTCACATAACCTACAGCATCTGAAAGGTAAAAGCTTTTATAGCAACAATATTTAAAAACAATTAATTTTAAGATACCTAAACAAACAGCACATTACCAATGAGATATTTGTTTTCTGTGGGCTTTATATGATCAAAATCAACCAATTGTAACGGATACCTAACAAATCCCTTAGATATAACCAAAGATTTCCTTATGCTTGTTGATCCATTAAACTCAAGCATGAACGTATCGTCCTTCCTGATACGAAAATCTTCTTTGTTTTGCATGACTACAAAATTTTTGACCGAATATATAGCACCCTCTTTTAACTTCAAGAAATTGTGAGCTACTGTTGCCTTGGCGGTACAGTGGATAACATTTCCTTGCATAAAAAGTATGTAAGAAAAAATTGACAAACAACAGACATTTGATAACTTTTGTATTACATGTTGGCATTATTCAGGTTTTTCACACATGGTGATGGATGTCAACATACTTTAGCATCGGACACCAAGAAATCAGTGCTCAAGTATCGGCCTGAAGGAGCATTTATATCCCACATCCTACAAAGCATCACTACGATCGTGCCGGTCTCATCCAATTTCAATTCGTCCAGTAACAATAGTGCATTTGGTCCTCCGTTTTCTACGGCCATAATTATAGAGATAACTGTCCTTTTTTTACTTGTATGCCTACCCACAATGACTGTGCAGATAATGGGTTGTAAGGCTTATTTATGCAGGTTCCATTTAGTAATGTTTTAATTGTAGATTGATCCATATTCTTTGAGGTTGCAAATTGGCAGCCCTTTTGTGCTTCCAACATTGAATACGTGTTTAGTGTGAACGTCCGAGCATTCAATCCAGGGTTATATTTCATTCAAGTCGAGGCTCTTCATAAACCAAACTGGAAATTTCTTTCAACTCGAGCCTCTTCATAAACCAAACTGAATTTGCATTGAATATGAGGGCATACTAAACCGAAATCATTTGTAGTTATTTTGGTATGCATAAAGATGTATGTACGGTACTTTTGGTTGTGCACAACCCCCTTGCACATTAAATTAAGGGGGATAAGCTTTAAGTAGTATAGATAAGGCATTAAGGATGTAACTTTCATCATGTTGAATTTAATTAAGTGTTGATTTGCATATCAATCGGGGGTTATCCCATTAACATAAACCATTGGGGGGTGGTTTATCTCATCAAAATAGACCATGTATCTTGTTTATTCGTTATTTTCATCTCTTTTATCGATCCGGTTCATATCAGATTTCTAGTAGGAATTGATGCATCTCATGAATGGTTCCATCGATCATATATATAGTGATGTAGTAGTAGTACCAGCAGCGGGCATATCATTCAACAAATAAGAGGTTGGTTAGTACTTAGCACTTTCCCAAGGGGTATGCCCCGTGATTATGCTACGACGCTCAAGTGGGATTGCAATGGTATGCAATATATTAAACTGGCTACAAAAAATTGTAGTCGAGAAGGTATGAACAAACTTGGTTTCCCTCAGTGTGTTGTTTTTTGTTCCTATTTATAGGACAAGCATATATAACATACGTTGAAATTAGGATTGCTATTTACAATCCAACTTGCTATTGCCTATAAGGTTCATATCACCGGTTAACCAAACTGATGGTCCCTCGAGTGCTAGTTAACTTGTTCAACCAAAGAGTACAATCCTGTTTTGCAAAACCATGTGGAAAAGAGAATGGATGGAATGGACAACAGAGGAAAACAGACCTAGTTTAACGTGTTCGACCAGCTGGTACAATGATTAGTCAAGATGATTTAGCGTTGAATATGACATATCGTCTAATTGCATCTAACTATTCATCCTGGTCGTAATACAATCATCATTATTTAGATACATCACAACAAAATGAAACAGTACACTTTTGGTCATACATAACCTACATCTACAGAATCTGAAGATATGACAATGAGATTCTCCATATCGCAAAGTGTATGAAAATTTACTTTTTCATACAATTTATTGAATTTAAATTAGTTTAATAACCTTATAACAGTGGTTGAGATTTGCCACCATATTCATATCTTTTGAATTCATAATTTCATACCAATAAGGCAATAATGTAAACTTTTTGTTATCACCTGACATGTTTAAAGTATCTTATGTTAACCCCAATAATGCTTTGATGCGGTTATTTGTACGGCGTTTTGGGTTTTGTGGAATTTCCGCAATTCCTTTATTTTTGATTCGGTGAAGCCTAGGAAGTCCAATATTTTCGATGACATAGTCTCTATATCCTTTTTTTGGCTTTGTAATCGGCGAAAGAATTGTAAAATGTTATGGGGGGTTTGGTTACAAAACCCTGCCGCTGCTTGTAATATGTAACATTTTTCTAGCTTCTTGCTAGTTTTTCTATATAAGTTTTTGTTGTTCAAAAAAAAAAACCCAATAATGTTTCTTATGTTTGATCATGAGCTTAAAACTAACTATTCGAGCTACACATTTTAGTTCGTCAATACTAGAGAAACCGGATTTTCCTTCGGTTAAATTGATGAAAAGTCCGTCAGAAACGGCAGTTTCCAACGGAATTTCCACGGATTTGGTGTGTTCGTAAAAGCAATGTAGATTTCCTACTAATTTTCTGATGGCCGTTGAGTATTTCCTAAGGATACTACCATCGGTAGGCTGTGGGAAAAATACTTGTTGATTAGTGAAAATAATTTGAGATTAATGATTCGTTTACCATGTCAGCTAATTGTCACAAGGTTAATTCACAAAAGCTCTAAAATAATATCGTGTAAAATGTTGTAACATATATTTTAATACACTATTTTATCAATGCAGATGTATACGTTTTTTTTTTTTTTTTTTTTTGAGCAACTACATTTTGTTTATATGACTGATAAAGGTACATGTTGGGTTGCCTTTTAAAATTAATGAAAGAGGTTCGTTAAAGTTTCTCAGTTTTTGTCATGCAATTATTAGTGTCATCATCATAAATGATTACATTCTGATTTCTGACTCATTCTCGCACATAGTACCACGCAGCCCACTGAATTCTTACATGCATGCATCTTTTTCAACCTTCCAAAATTCGAGTAAGATATACGTTCTTTACAATACAGTCGATTTTACGCATCAATAATAGATACTAGGACATGAGCATTGGTATATTGGTATGCAAAAGGATACAGGCAAGTCGGCATTGTTGTTGATTATCAACGTTTATCCAATAAGAACAATAAAAAATAATTACAAGTAAAAAGAAACAATGGTAAAAGATGTGATTCCTCTAATGTGAGTAATCAATTAGCATAATGAAGGAAAAAAAAAAGGTAATCGACCCTCTGGGGGCCTTACCAACCGGTATTACAATCAGTATGAGAGAGTTAAATCACTTAACATCATGATTAAATAACATTGAGTTATGTTTGAATTCATAATCACCGCCTTTTAGTTGCATGTCTTAACCATTGGCCTGCTATTACGGGAACGCACAATGAAGAAAATATTGAACAGTTTTTGTTTACGAAATGCAAATATTGTTAGTTGTAATTAACGATGATTACTAGATGATTGTTTTCGATAAACTTTTGTACATGACAAAGTTAGACATCAGCTTCAAGTTAGCAAGTATTTTTTTTCTTCTTAATTATATATTTCCTTCTTCTCAAAATAACTGTCCACTTTTTTATTTTTAGATGCCTTGAAATAATTGTTCATTTCGTATTTCAGCTCATCAAACAAAAGTTTAGTGATTGTGGATGATATTTAGTTGTGTAATGGTCGCATTTTTAATAAACTATGTATTTTCTAGAGACAATACTTTTGTCACGGAAGGAGTATGCTTTTTTCTTGATTCCAAGTCACCACCAACTTGTTAATATATTATACACACATCAATGAACATCAAATTTGGTGATACTTAACTTCATCTAAATAATCGCTACTGCAACATATTGGCATGTAAATTAAAGTAATTATGCTTAAGCAACATAAGAGCTCACCTATTCAATGACGGAGTAAAAAATTTGTATTAAGTTATTAACAAGGGTCGTACGTAATTTGTATAAAAACATATAATTTATAGATCGATTATTCTACCGCTTCAATTGTTCAATCGCCCTGATTGATTTTAAACACGTATGAAATTACAATTAGGTCTTTAAGTTGTTATATACTCCAACCTTAAACAGGTAATAAGGGCCCGTTTGGTTTATAGATGAGTTTATATTAGGATTTGGATTTGAATGTAAAGTTGTAGATTATGATTTGGATTTGAATTTAATGTAGGAGAGAGAAAAATATTTAAAATTATATTATATTTAAAAAAAATTTATAAATGATTTATATAAAATGTGAGAAGAGAGAGATAGAGAGAAAATAAAGTGAGTCCCATTTTTTATCCTAAAACCTATCACCCCCCTACTTTAACACAATCTTTTTTATTTGGTATTAAATCCAAACCAAAATACTACCAAACACTTAAAAATGAGATGGGGTCCACTTTTCTAACCCAAACCCAATCTAAACCTACAAACCAAACGGGCCCTAAATACTACTGTGAGTTGTTATCAAATCAACAAATTTTAATAAACAGTCTAAATCAACTAGATATCTGATTTGCTATTTTTTTTTACTTAACCTTAGATAAATAAAGAATACGACTAGTCTTTTCTTTAAAGTCTTTTCTTTAATATCAATTTTGAAACAAAATACTATTCATTCTTATTCATTTTAAATTTTCACTTTTAACCTTATACTTTCGTATTATTTTACTTTTAACAATTTTTCTCGTATAAATTGAAATGAAGTTTGCCTCACGGGACATTTACAAATTACAATTTTATCATAAAAATAATTATAATCCCGTCGCAACGCGAAGACATCAGAAACCTTGTAACATTCAGAAACTATAGTATAGAATACACTAGAGTCAAACAATGAAAATGAGCTTCCCTTTTCTCTAGGCAATTTGACAAAAAGAAGCTATAATTTACTATTACACACATAATACGGAGTAATAGCTTTTAAGGTTAAATCAATGTATCTAATAGCTGTGTACGTTATCAAATGTTCATTTATCTCGAAAAATACCAAATTATTCTACAAACTTAACATTTATGTACTACGTTTGCTAATGTGTCTTACCTGTTCCTGGCATCTTATTTGACATTTTTATTTTTTACTTTTAGTCTTATGTGGAATTATATTTTATTTTTATTTGAAAATATCATATATATTCTATATATTTCTTCCCTTTCTTCCTTGTATGAACTGATAAGCAACATATACATACGAACAAAATAAGGTTGTGTTTGTCAAAATTAACAATAACAGTTACCAGAAGCAGTTAGCAGTAACAGTTTATTTTATAAAAGTGTTTGGTAGAGTAACTGTAGTTATAATAATAATGTGTAAAATGACGTAAAAAGGCATACATATTCAAATATAAACTCTTTAAATAAGTTGCATGGAGGTATTTAAGTAATTCTTTGATTCCATCGCTCTTAAAATGCTTTTCAATGAGCATTTAGCGTTTATCCTTTTTTTCTTGATAAATGCTAGATGTTGATCATTCCAAACAAGCATACAACCAATAACGCTAAATGCTAATTGCTCAAATGCTCTTTTATGCTTGCTACCAAACGCACCCTAAGTGAAGTTTACGTCACCCAAAATCAAACAAACCCCTTATAAAAATTAAACTAACTATTCTGATTCTGCATTTCGGTTGAATAAAAATTAAACAAAATAAGTCGTTTTCAGACCACAGTCCACCCTTTTTTCCGGCGACGAGTTCATCATTTATTTCATGGGATGATCCAATCTATCAAAATCAAACACATAAACCTAATTTTTCATTCTGGTCTGATAAAAATCAAACCAACAATGGTTTGTTGTTAAATTTATTATTTAGGGATTTTAATTTATTATTTGGGATGGCAGCGTTATATACACTAAATTGTGCTTATAACTTGTCTATAAGATGCTATACCGAGCATTCTAACGTTTTTATTCATTTGAAGTTATATGCTTCAACAAATTTAATAAGCTACAAGCCTACAAGTAGAATAGTAGATAACGAGTGTGGAAACCCGCGCGATGCAGCGGGATTGGCTTCAAAGGACTTACTTTGTAGCGACACTTAAATCTTAGGGACTAATTTTGCCAGGTTGCTATAGTTAGCAATTAATTCTACAGGACTTACCTTGCAACGCGGCTTAAACCTTAGGGACTATTTTTGCCAGATTGCTATAGATTGCAATTAATGCTGCAGGACTAATTTTGCAGCGCCACTTGAACCTCAGGGACTATTGTTGCCAAATTGGGAAAGTTTGCATTTAATGTGTTGGCTTTGGGTAAAATACACTCCCCATCTTTAGTATATATACGAGTGTAAAAACCCGCGCGATGCAGCGGGATTGGCTTCAAAGGACTTACTTTGTAACGATACTTAAACCTTAGGGACTAATTTTGCCAAGTTGCTATAGATAGCAATAAATTCTACAGGACTTACTTTGCAACGTCACTTAAACATTAGGGACTATTTTTGCCAAGTTGATATAGATGGTAACTAATGCTACAGGACTTACTTTGCAACAACACTAAAACCTCAGGGACTATTTTTGCCAAGTTGTAAAACTTAGCAATTAATGCATGCTTGCTTTGCAAACTCATGTACGCCTTTTAGTATTACAGTAAAACCTCTATAAATTAATACTCGATAAATTAATAATCTCGATAAAATTAATAATTTGTCCAGTCCCAACTTGGGACCAGTACAAATTTGGACCCCTATCGATAAAATAATAAGATAATAAATTTTTTGAAACCCCAATGTATATATATTAGTCCCAACGAAACTATAAATTAATAATTACTATATATATATATATATATATATATATATATATATGTGTGTGTGTGTGTGTGTGTGTGTGTGTGTGTGTGTGATATACTTCAAAATTCTAAGATTGTTTAGTAAAAAATAATCCATAGTCACGTGTTTTTTGTTGAACTTCAAATCTATATTGAGTTTATCTTAAAATCTCCTTATTGCACTAAAGAGTCGTATGTTGTCTTCTCGTATTGCAACAAAATTTGTTAATTTTATTTTCATAAAGTATGAATGTGAATTAATAAAATGTTAACGGACCTTGTTTTACAAATTTATTTTTTGTCTCTAATGAGTATATATTGTAACTAGCTAGTATATTAGACTTGAAAATTTAATGGCCATACGTAAAACCTTTTTAAATTAATAAATTATTAATTTATCGATATAATAATATCTCGCTTAATTAATAAAATATCCCGGTCCCAACACTATTAATTTATAGAGGTTTTACTGTATAAAGAAAATATAATTGATTGAGTTATTTCTGATTAAAATGTAAAGGATACGAGAACATGATAACACTATTACAGTAAGTATAATAATGTGATCAAGTTGCGATAATGTAAATATTTAATATATAAATATCTCCTGACTTGAAGGGCAGGGCATTACTTTGGGCATGTATATGAACGTAGGGCTGAGCAACGGTCCGGAACAGACCCGAACCGACGAAAACCGAACCCACCCGAGAACCGATTTCACAGAAAACATGAACCGAAACTGAACCGAATCGGTTCGGTTCGGTTCGGTTCGGTTTTGTGTCGGTTCGGTCGGTTCGGCCCGGTTTACATGCTTTATGTGTGTGTTTGGTCGGTTTTGGGTCGGACCGAACCGAACCGAACCGAAAACCGACATCCGATAAGACATAGAACCGAAACCGAACCGAAAATGGTCGGTCCGGTTCGGCTCGGTTTTCCGGTTCGATCGGTTTTGTGCTCAGCCCTATATGAACGTGTGTACTTTAGACGATCACCAAAAGCCTTTTGATGAGCGTTATGTGAGTAGCATATTAACAAAGAGGCTGTGAGTTTAATTTAAGATTAATTTCATATATCACTTTACTTTAATTATTAATTTCATATATACTTAAACTGCAAGTATTAAATGTATAATGTACAATATTTTTAATGAATATTTAGGTATATATGAAATTTCTAACTAAAAAAAGGGGTAGGAGATATGAAATTAAGTCTCATTGTAGACAAACGTATAGTCTTTTCTCGATTAATACGTGTGTCCCGTGTGGAAAAACTCGTTTGTGTAAGTGATATTCTATTCATACGGCCATGTCATGATACATAAAACCAATGTTTTGAAACCCAGGTCGACCCGGCCGGGTTAACTGGTTGGACCGGTTCCGGGCAAAAAAACAGGTAAAAAAAACCCGGCTTTCTAAAACCGGGTCAAGCGGTTAGACCCGTCGGGTTTTGAGTGACCCGGGTCAACCCGGTTCTCAAAACCCGGCCGGGTTTGTTTTTTTTTCAAATTTTTTTTATAAAAACCGGGTTTACCCGGGTTAACCCGGTGGTCGAATCGGTTGATCCGGTGGTCGAACCGGTTGACCCGGTTATTTTTTATTTTTAAATGAATAACCGGGTTGACCCGACGGTCGAATCGGTTGAACCGGTCGACCCGGTGACCAGTGACTCGACTGGGTCGATTATAAACCCGGTATTCAAAACATTACATGAGTAGTCTAATTATTATTTATTTTTTATTTTTTTGTTTACTATGATTTTTGACTAATTTATGAGTTTTGAACTCATCGTCATATAAACTCAGACGAGGTAAAGCTTTTCTTTTTCAAAAAGTTTAGCATGACTACTTCTGAATTGTTTGCATCTACATAAATTGAACTTAAGACCATACACATCTAAGGTGTCGTTTGTTTTTTCCAAATAAGCACTTTTTTCCTTTTTTCACTTCTTTTGTCTGCAGGAGGGCAGAGATTTCTGTTTGTTTTTTTGCAGACATAAGTGCTTCTTTTCACTTCTTTCCTCTTCTAAATTTCAGACATTATCTTTCACTTCTTACCTCTTCTTTCACAACCCCTACATCTCTTTCTCAATATATTACATCACTTTTACGTTTCGTCCGTCTTTTTACGTTTTCGTCCATTTTTTTACGTTTTCATCTGTTCTTTTAAGTTTTCGCCTGTTTTTTTACGTTTTCGGCTCTTTTTTACGTTTTCGCCAATTTTTTACGTTTTCTTCCGTTTTCTTACGTTTTCGTCCATTTTTTTACGTTTTCGTCCGTTTTCTTACAATTTCGCCCGTTTTCTTAAGTTTTCGTCCGCTTTATTACGTTTACGTTCGTTTTTTATGTTTTCGTCCGTCTTTTTATGTTTTCGTCTGTTTTTTACGTATTCATCCATTTTTTTACGTTTTCGTCCGTTTTTTTACGTTTCGTCCGTTTTCTTATGTTTTTGTCTGTTTTCACCTTTTTTTTACGTTTTCGATCATATTTTTACGTTTTCGTCCGTTTTTTTACGTTTTCTACCGCTTTTTTACATTTTCGTCCGTTTATTACGTTTTCATTCTTTTTTTACGCTTTCGTCTGTTTTTTACGTTTTGGTCCGTTTTTTATATTTTCATCTGTTTATTTTATGTTTTCTTCCGTTTTCATATAATTTTTATAAGTTTTTGTACTTTATTTTATCTTGCCTAACAAAACGTAAGATAATGTAAGGAAACAGACGAAAACGTAAAAATACAGATGAAAACGTAAAAAACATACGAAAAACGTAAAAAAAGGTCGAAAACGTAAAAAAAGGCGAAAACGTAAAAAACCGAACCAAAACGTAAGAAAATGGACTAAAATGTAAAAAAACGAACAAAAACGTTAAAAAGCAGACGAAAACATAGAAAATGGTGGAAAACGTAAAAAAAACATACGGAAACATACAAAAAAAGTAAAGAAACAAACAAAAATGTAAAAAAATGGTGGAAAAGGTTAAAAACGGATGAAAGCGTAAAAAACAGACAAAAACGTAAATAAAAGAAAGGATGATAATGTAAAAACAGACAAAATCGTAAAAAACGGACTAAAACGTAAAAAACCAGCGAAAACGTAAAAAAACGGACAAATACGTATAAAAACAAACAAAAACTTAAAAAGGGTCGAAAACTTAAAAAAATAGACGAAAACGTAAAAAACAGACGAAAATTTAAAAAACAGTCGAAAACGTAAAGAAATACCAAAACGTAAGAAAACCAATGATCCTTTTGACCCATATGACAAAAGGGTTTATAGTACAAAAACGGTCGATATTGGTAGATTTTGAACCTGTTAGGTTCCCATATTAGTAACACAAGCATGAATATAAGAAGTGAGATAGAAGAATGGATCGGATGAAACACGAGCACACTTATGCGTAAGAATGAGAGAATGTTTAAGCTTAGGATAAATGTGAAAGTGAACAACCAACCATCTAAGGATGGTTTACATGGTTATTTATAGGAAGGAACTAGTGCAACATGCAAGTTCCCTTCCTTTCCCTTATTGGGCTTTGGCATAGGCTCATGAGCTTTCTACATGAGCCTAGCCTTGATTACTAACATAAAAGCCATAATTAAGCTAACTATTACATATTAATTACTAACACTTGAATTCTAGTTTAGGAGTGATTCCAACAATCTCCCCCTAAGTGTTAGTGATTGATGATTTGATCTTTAAACGTTGTAGGTGCTGATGTAATAGTAGCTTTGACGTCTTCTGACATTCTTCTTTCTTGTGAGAATAAGTGCCTTGATTCGAACAATCTCCCCAGAGTAGGGAAATTGTTTCCTTTGAAGTATTCTGCTTTGACGTCATCATTATCTTTGTTCTTTGATCTTTGTTCTTTGTGATGGAAGTGATAGTATGTTGTGATTGTCTGCATCAGGTCCGCTTCGTTGCTCCAGTGTTTCCACGCCTTTCTCCAACATGCTCACCCGCTCTTTAATGTTGGATTTCAGTACTGATGTAGTTCTCTTAGTCTTTGAACTTTGTAGATTCTTTGACTTTGATGAAGAATCATTCTGACTTTGTGTTGCCTTTTGAGAGAACTTCAATTAGTGTTGTTGTGGGTATGAGCATGTGGAGAATCTACACGATCTTTTCCACCCGCAAGCATCCATAAGAAGAAAACATGAAACATGGGTTAGAAATAATCCAGCGCTTACAAGTTTGAACTTCGAGAGTGCTAACATCATAGTGTGAAAACACAACTCTAATTCTTACTAAGGCTGTTCCTGAACTGGATTCCCACAAGTGAGATAACGTGATATACCGAAGTACATCTACAGTTCAGGTGAGTCGCTGAGGTACACCGAAACATCACCCCACGACTGTAGACCGTTTGAGACACACTAAGCGTAACCCACAAGGAGTTACCAAAGTGACCTGCTGTCAGGGCTGTTTGATGTTGACCATGGCAGGAGTTTCCATTCAATCACTGAGGATCAAAGTTGTGAACCCCTCATAAATGTTCTCGACATATTGCTAAGATCTGTGAAGGACACGATAATATATCACTTGTGTTCTTATTGTTGAACGACAAGCGATGAATTGTCAAGTGCACCTAAGAGATCTTTTGATGAATCTCGTGGCTCTAGACTCAATAGTGCGCTTTGGTTTCCTAAGCGGAGACTAGGGAGAGGGTCTCCTTCTTCAATACCAGCTATCTCTAAGAGAAAGCCGATAGTTTTCGTAGGGTTCCCTATGAGAATGAAACAAGCTTCTGTTGAGAGAAACTTGAGTGGCTAAGAAGGTTTAGTGCATGCATCACTGGGTCCATGACGACTTTGTTCTTAAATACCGGTGTCATCAAGTGACAACCAGTAGCATACGAATTGAACCCGGTGTCTGCCCTAAGTTGAATAATCTGGAGGGCTATTTCATTTCACCATTTTCTTTACTTTTCTTTTTAATTCTTCAACTCCTTCTTTCTCCGATTCTCATTTTCTCCTTTTTATAATCATACCTAAGGACTTCTAGATTCTAACTATTGGTGGAGTCCTTGGGTAGATCCCTCTGGCTCTGGCGGATCATAGGACGGTTATTCCTAACCTTAGTCACCTTATAAATCCATGACTAACATATGTTACCATAAACCATTTTCAAGAAAAATCTCTCAAAGTGGTTATGAGTGAAAGCATTTAATACCACTGTTGAGAGTTTAAGACTTAGCAGAAATACTCCCCCTGTAAGATATTGGATTTCATATACACTCTAAACCATGATCAAAGTAGGCGGATAAGTATGTTAGAGAGAGAAAGTTCTAGTGAGAGAAAGGAAGAGAGTTGGGAACTATAGTGAGAGAAAGAAAATATTATTATGAGCTCCAACTCTCTACCTTGGGAGGTAGAGAGTATTTATAGTCTTACATAAAACGCCACACAACGGGCTGTGGATCAGGCATACAGTGGGTAAAGACCCGTCCGTCCTCCACGGTGTTACAAAACTAAATACTACTTAACTTAAAATAACTACGACTACGAGCTTTCTAACGTTTACATATACTTGAGGTGACCGACTCTTTAATACCTGGAATTTCTAATTCCTAACAATCTCTCCATAAGGGAGGTCACCTCAATCATGCACTAAAATTACATAGAATACAAACCGATATTACATTAAAGATTGTTCTTGCATTCATGATGTAGTACTTTGCTCCGAAGCTCGTAGTCATTGATTCTTCTCAATGCATGTTTGGTTAATCCACGTGGAGGTCTTTTACTGATCCACGTGATAATAATTTTGAGCCAGCTTTTGAGATCATCAGCTATGAAAAGTCTCTGAGACATCCATTGTGGTGTTGGAATTTTGTGATGTTGTGACATTCGGACCGACATGCTCACATTCTGGATCATGATATCTTCTCATCAGAGTAGCGGAAGCTTTCGATAATTCATGATATTGGCAGCAGCGTAGCAGAAGCATGGAGTGAAAATATCAGAGTCATTGAAGCACAGATCATGATTTCTTTTGAGATGAATGTGTAGTGTGAGCATGCGGCTAAGGATTGACCGCATCATTCTGATCAGCTGCAAACGTCGGGCGTACCTGCATACAACAGTTAGTAATAAAGCGTACGAAAGTGTCTTTGACCACTTTCGTTGAATTGAGGTATACGGCCCACGGTTCCCCGTTGATCAGTACATGTACTGCCTGTGATCAGGTATAATTCCGAAGAATTTCCTTGACAGGGTTTCGCAGCTGCTCTAGCTGTTCTCAAAACCGGAACGTCTCAAAGAAGACAACACGGAGTGAGTGAACCAATGAATTTAAGTCCACTGATTGATGAAAAGAGATTTGAAAAACAATCGTGTATTGCTCAATAGAAATTGTTTTTGCAATACAACGAAGGTTTTAATGAACATCAATTATCAATCATAAAACACCTTTTGATTTGAAATATCCGTACACGGTCGATTTGCTAAAGAAAAGAGTTTTTAAGCACAAAGACCGGTTTTTCAAAGGTATCCGTCAATCCATAACCTGAACCAGGATTGATTCAAAAGAGTGAATCGCCCCATTGTTTCTGTTCAGTTGTCACATGGTTGATCTATATAAAAGATCTCACATGCCACCTACCAGGAGCTTGTTTGATGTTGGCTCCAGAAGGTTTTCCATCTTCACTGTGAATATGTTCACATATCACTCGGATGTTCTGGCAAAACCACAAGGATAATGCGTCGGACTCAAGATGTAATCTCTCTTTCCACATTGTGTGAAACAGAGAGTCTTCATTTGAAAGTGTCCTAATGAGATTTATTGATGATCTCGTGGCTCTAGACTCAATTTGTGCATATTTGGATCCTATATCGGAGACTAGGGAGAGGGTCTCCTCCTTCAATATCAACAATCTCTAAGAGAAAGTCGATAGATAATGTCGGTTCCCCGTGAGAATGAAACAAGTCCTTTTAAGAGGAACTTGAGTGGTTTGGAAAGTTGAAGTGCAGTGCGTCACTGGGTCCATGACGTCTTGTCTTCAATACCGATGATACCATCAGTAGCATATGAATTGAACCCAGTTTCTGCCCTAAGGTTGAATATATGGAGGGCTATTTGTTTTCACCCTTTTCTTATTCAATTCTTTTTCATTCTTCAACCCCTTCAGTGCTTATCGAGACTTCATAGCTAGAACCTTGTTGGGTTAATTCCAGTACTAGCTCAGACTCAGTCCGCACACTTCCCATATCTCATTTTTCTCCTTTTATCATCATACCTAAGAACTCTACACTAACTAGTGGATAGTCCCTGGGTAGATCCCTCCGGTTCTGGCGGATCATGGGAACAAATACCTAACCTTATCATCCTTATATCACCATACATAAGTAAAGTTGGTCGGTCTATTTGGTATTGTTCTTCTGCCATGGAAACCAATTAAAAACCATTTGAAAATCAATTCAGATACTTGTGATGTATTATCAAAGCATTGTGTACCTGAATTGTTTTTGATATTTTTAGAAAAAAGAGCTCCCACTCAACATGTGCATCAAGTGATTGAAATCGTTTTGCACACGGAGGCAAGAGAAAGATTTATCTTCTTTGAAATCCATTTTTTAACAGATATCAACATCACTTCCCTAATCAAGACAAGTAGATAAAGCAATGTTTGGGAAGGATGAGGTTTTCATAAGTTTGCTCCCCCTCAATATGTGCCTCGAGATTTGAAAAGAGTTTTGCACATACTAGAGGGAACCTGCACATTGAGATAAATGATCACGTTTCAAATCATAGGTTTAAGATTGATGTTCCTCCTCAACATGTGCATGGAAAATTTGAAATCGTTTGTCACATGTGGGAAGGAGAGCATGTTCATCCTTATAAACCCATCTACCGAATTATCAGTTTAAATCCAATTTAAATCACACATTCTCCCCCGATCACAATTATCAAATCATTTGAGATTTGTGATCTCTTATAGATTTAAATTGATTCTGAAAGCTTTTAAGGAGAATTGTGACATGATTATGAAAGCGTTTTAACTGATAAGGATCGGATTTTAAGACTTTAAACTCCATTGATAAAAACATGCATGAATATCTTTTGAAAACAATTTAATGCCAAATAACTTTTTAATTTAATTGAAATCATTCTCCCCCTCAATCAATGACATAGGTTGTTGATTGAGAGATTGATATTTTGACAAATAAGTCCAGATGATTATCAAAAATAGAGTCCGAGTTATTTTTCAAAACAATTTGTTTTCAGCAGATAACATGTAAATAGAATCAGAGCATGGAATTTGGTTGATAAGAAGGCTTTTGATACCAGCTTTTGATGAATGTTCAAACAAATTCTCAAATCTTGAAAAACATGAAAAAGCATGGCTCTGTTCTTTCTTTGAAAAGCGGGTTACTGCCTGAAATGACAATAAACCATTGTTTCTCTTTCTCCCATTTTTTTTTTTAAAGAATTCGAACAACATCTAAAGTCCCGTGTCATTCTTTGAATGACAGCACAAAGACCGTAGATATTGTCGAACCGAGAAAAAGCATAACAAATTGACAATTTTTTTTTTTTTTTTTTTTTTTTTTTTTTTTTTTGAAGATTTTTATGGATTTTGAAGGTTTTATATTTTTCTATTTGATTTTTGAAAGTTTTATAATTTTGTATTTTGTTTTTCGAATAGATATATACAAGAGATAGATGAAGATAGACCTTTACTCCTCGTCTTCCTCCTGAAGACGTTTGAGCGTTTCTGGTTGAAGGCTTTTCAAGCCAAGACGTGGAAGAATAAACTCAAAACGTTCTCTTGGAAGAGCTTTGGTGAAGATGTCTGCTAACTGATATTCAGACCTCACAAAATAGAGTTCCACCACACCTTTTTCCACTTTTTCCCTGATGAAGTGATGTCGAATGTCGATATGCTTTGCTCTTGAGTGTTGAACGTTGTTGCATGAGAGAGCAATAGCACTTTTATTGTCACAGTACAGAGGGATTTTGTTGAATTCAAAGCCATAGTCAGATAAGTGAGATCTCATCCATAAGATTTGAGCACAACAAGATGACATGGCTATGTATTCAGCCTCTGTAGAGGAAATAGAAGTACTCATTTGCTTCTTTGAAGACCAGCTCACAAGCTTATCACCCAAAAATTGAGCACCTCCAGACGTACTTCGACGTGTATCTTGACAACCTGCATGATCAGCATCTGCATAGGCCGTTAGAGACATACCGGTGTCCTTCGGGTACCAAAGTCCCATATTGATGGTTCCTTGGAGATACCGAAAGACCCGTTTAACCGCTTCAAGGTGCTTTTTAGTAGGCTTAGCCTTGTATCTAGCACACATGCACACATCGAACAAGATGTCTGGTCTACTAGCTGTGAGGTACATCAGGGATCCAATCATACTACGATATTTCGTTTGATCTACCATGATCCCTGAGTGGTCCTCATCCAGCTTGGTTCGTTCAATCATGGGAGTGTCAACAGGGTCACTAGAATCAAATCCAAATTTCTTTAAAATCTCATTTGCATATTTAGATTGATTTATGAAAATGCCTCCGGGACTTTGTGAAATTTGTAATCCCAAGAAAAATGACATTTGTCCCATCATTGACATTTGAAATTTTGAACCCATTTCATTAGAAAAACGATCACATTCCATTGGGTCGGTCGAGGCAAAAATAATATCATCAACATAAATTTGAACGTGAATTAAGTGTTTGCCTGACTTTCTGGTGAACAAAGTAGGATCAACTGCTCCTTTGCTGAATCCAGTAGATAGAAGAAACTTTGACAGCGTATCATACCATGCTCTAGGAGCTTGCTTCAAACCATATAGGGCTTTTTTCAAGCGATAAGCATGAGTAGGATGCTCTGAATTCACAAAACCCTCTGGCTGGCTGACGTAAACCACTTCTTTCAGATCTCCATTAAGAAATGCGGTTTTCACGTCCATCTGATAAACAACCATGTTCTTGCTAGCAGCATTAGCCAAGAAGATTCTGATCGCCTCGATACGAGCAACTGGAGCAAAAGATTCCTCAAAGTCTATACCTTCTTCTTGACGATAACCTTTAGCTACTAACCTAGCCTTATTTTTCAAAACATCACCATGCTCATCAAGCTTCACTTTGAAGATCCACTTAAGAGCAATGATCATAGCACAATCTGGAGCTGGTACTAATTCCCATACATCTAATCGATCAAACTCATGAATTTCATCTTGCATGGCATTGAACCAGCTGTCTTCATTCATAGCAGTTTTAACATCTTTAGGTTCGATCTTTGAGAGTACAGAGTTAAAGAAGCACCATAAGGCATCAGTAGCAAGCTGTTTACGAGTGGATACCGGACGAGAAGGATTTCCAATGATGTTGTCTAATGGATGATCGTGAGTCCATTTTCTGAGGTGTTCATGTGGTAGTTGTTGAGGGACTGAAGTAGCAGAGTCGATGTCTCCTGAAGAAGATGGTTCTGATGAAGATTCATAAGCAAATATGTTTTCAAATGGAGCATCTTCAGGAGTAGCAAAGGGATTAACTTCATCATTGATGCCAGAAACATTTCCATGATGTACATTTGAAGAATGATGATTTGTTGATGAGACTGAAGGATCAGCAGCAGGCGCTTCTTGACTTAAAGATATTGAGACTGAGGGATTGAATTCATTCACAGGAATATGAGCAGCCTTTGATGTAGGAATCGACACCTCATTAGTACTTGGATCATAAAGTTCATCAAACATAGGATCAAACAATTTCTTTAAATCATCTTCAGATGGAGGTACATATGGAGTTTCTTGAGAAGAGTTTGGAACAAGGGATGAACCAATGGGACTGTTTTGAAGTGCGGGTCCTGAACTGGATTGTCCAGGAGCCATTTGACCGGTCAGTTCATCAAACGTAACGTGAATTGTTTCCATGATATTTCGGGTTCTTTTGTTGTAGATTCGGTATCCCTTTTTGTTTGGTGAATACCCTACAAAAACTCCAATGTCTGCTTTAGCTCTAAGTTTGCCTAAGTCTTGACCCTCATTAGTTGGATAACACAATGCACCAAACACACGAAGGAAAGAGAGCATGGTTGTCAGGATCCCGATCCTGATATTAGGATCTTACGATTTTACGATACTGCAAAGCAAAAACGATCCGGATCCTACATAGGATCTTTGCAAGCTTAAGATCTTATAGGATCCCGATCTTGACCATACGATCTTACGATCTAACCCGATCCGATCTTACTTTTCTCGGAATACAAACTAAAAAACTACAAATTTATGGGTTGTTTGTTCGTAGAATTCAAAAAACAACATGTTAATATTTTTAAACATTTTATAATCATAATTTAGGACAATATTTATATGAAACATTCATAGTATTTTATGGTTATAATGTATTAGAATTTGTAGATTTCTATAAAATTACATAAAGTATTAAGAAATAACATTAAAGTAGGATCTTAAGATCCCGATCCGATCTTACGATCACGATCTTGCAAAGACGAAAACGATCCTGGGTAGGATCCCGATCTTGACAACCTTGAAAGAGAGATTAGGTTTTCTGTTGTGGACAAGTTCATATGGAGTTTTTCCATGAACAGTGTGAATCAGGGAACGATTTTGTGTGTAGCATGCAGTGGCAATAGCTTCAGCCCAGAGAAACATTGGAACCTTTGAGTAAATCAGCATTGTTCTAGCGGCTTCTACAAGAGTTCGATTTCATCTTTCAACTACGCCGTTGTGTTGAGGAGTTCGTGGAACACTTCTTTGATGGCTGATTCCAATGCTTTCATAAAATTCACTAAGTTGTTTGTTAACAAACTCAGTTCCATTGTCTGTTCGGATAATTCTGACGGTTTTGTTAAGTCGAACATGCAGCTGTTTGATGAGTTTGATGATGATATCAGGAGTTTCATCCTTTGTCCTTAAGAACTTGACCCAGGTGAATCTAGAGAATCATCAACCACAACTAACACATATTTCTTCCCAAAGATATTCTGCACTCTCATTGGTCCACATAAATCCATATGAATTGTATGAAGAACTTCTGTGACAGAGTTAGTAGGTTTGGGTTTATGGGCATACTTCTTGCTTTTTCCCAATTGACATGCTGAACAAAGATGATCCTTTTCATACTTGAGTCTAGGTAAACCTACCACTAAGTCCTTTCTGGTGAGATCATTGATGGTGCCGAAGTTCAAGTGATTGAGACGACGATGCCATAACCATGACTTTGTTTTAGAAGCCTTTGACAGCAAGCAAATTGGAGAAGACTTCATCATATCTTCGATAGAGATGGTGTATAGATTTGAACCACGTGAACCTCTTAAAAGTTCCTTACCATCAAGTTCTCTAACGAAGCAGATATGTTTTCTGAAGGCTACTTCTAGATCAGAATCGCAGAATTGACCAACAGAGAACAAGTTATGACCAAGACCTTCTACATAGTAAACCCTGGAGATAACACTTTTGCCAACAACATAATCTCCATAACCCATGATTGCACCGAAATGATAATTCCCGAATCTAACTGTCCCGATGAATTTGCTCACGAAGTTCATGAGCCGCGACCGGTCGCCAGTCATATGCTTGGAACAGCCTGAGTCCAGGTACCACAGAACGATTTGAACGATCTGCAGTTGAACACAGACAAGAATGGATAACTGGATAATTGGGATCCCCATGCAAGAATGGGTTCCATTTGGTTAGTAACAATGGTTGGAACACCCACATCAGAAATAGAAGCATTCATATCAGAAATTAAGGCAATGGAATCATTATGAATAGATGTAGTACTAGTGTCTGTATTAGCCCTATTCAAAGTGTGCTCACTTCTTAAGGGAATAGTTCTACCAGTAGGCATCCATTTTCTAGTGGGCATTGTCTGATTAGTCTTGTGACCAACATGTATCCAATGATAGCCTATCTTACTAAATGTTCTTCCTGTGGGTTTCCACTGTTTTCTAACTTTCTTTCGTTTTTGCCTTTTAGCCTTCTTAGCATGATTTTTAGCATTAACAATATTAACTGGACAGTTAACATCATTAGGCAAAACATTAACACCACATTCATGATTAGAAACAGAATTCAAGCAGACATCAATACAAGGTTTGCAAATAGTATCAGAATTCGAATTAATTACAGTACGCCTATGGCTAATACTAGAATCAACACGATTCGTTTTATTCGGCTCAAACTTAAAGTTCCTAGGTAGGTCTTCTACTTTTTTCCAATGCACATTCTTAGCTTGCGAGGTCGTGTCCTTCCTTGTATTGTCTTGAGACTTTGACCTGCTTGCTTTAATGTCACTGATTACTCCTGTAGAGGGAATGGGAACATTAGTTGGTTTGGCTACTATTTGCTTCACCTGTTTAGATGTGCTGGGATCTGAGCTACATGCAGGCACACTAAGATTAACTTTTTTAACATTTAAATAGCTGGGATTTGAACACCTAGAGGGCACACTCGAGTTCACATTCTTAGCACTAACAGATTTGAAATCTGAACTACTTGAAAGCACATTAGGGTTCACATTCATAACATTTGGCATTCAATGACTTGCATGCTTGGCACTAGGCATAGAACACGGTATCAAGGGATTGACTTGCTCACCTAAGGTTTTAGGGCATATTGTAATTAGGCATTCTAGAAGTTCTTGAGATCGTTTGGCATATAAGCATGCATGGCCAATTGCATTATCTTCTGGCTTCTCTAACTTATCCTCTTCTACAATCTCACGGAGACATTCTAGGCTGTCCTTAAGGTATGAGAAATATGTTTGAATAGCAAGTTTGTTATTCCTAAGATGAGGAGGAACATATTTCATAGACAAAACATATTTATTACAGACATGTACCTTTGATACACCATTCTCCCCATTGGTCATTGGCATCTTCCCTTTTACCTGACTCTTTAGATTCTCAATTTCTTTTTGTAACGAGGCTACCGTTTTGTTATTTTTGTTACGAGTGACCTTTATAGATTCAAATAATTCATTGAAATGACGTTTAACCTTTTCATTTTCTTCAAGAAAAACCTCATTTTCCTTTTGTAAAGCATTTACTAAGTTTTGAAGATGAAAGTTTTGAGAATTCTGAGAATCTAAAAGAAGAGGCATTTGGGGACCAGTCACATTGTTCGTTTGACCCTTTAATTGAGAGATTTGGGCTTTCAACTTCCTGATCGTGTTGCAATGAGCTTGAATCTGTTCATCACGTTTGTTAATTTGAAAAACTGCATCAAACTCTGGAGCATCTGAGGATGTCTTGATATTTGAAGTTTTCACATTTTCTTTAAGATGTTGATATTTTAGTTGTAAATTAAAATGCTCAACTTCTAGTTTAGAAAAATGTTTAACCAAATTGTCGTGATCATCCGGCTCAATTTTCTCATTTAGTTCAGAATTAGTTTTTTCAAGCTCAATGACACGATCATGGGAGACTTTCAGGGCAACAGATAGTTCATGAAATTGGGAAGCATTAATAGAATAATTTGTAGCAGTGAAAAACATATCTTGAGCGACACATTCAGTAATAAGAGTCACATTTAATATATGCAAGTTCTTTCTCTCAATCTCATTATATTTTAGTGCTCGCTCATAGTCATTAACCTCAACTATCATTGCATCAAACTCCTTTTCCATTTCTTTAATGTCTACGTTCATTCCCTTTTTAAGACTTTCAAAATGATCTTTTAGCAGTTTAAAGAAAGGCATGACTTCAGTTAAATAACATTCTTTCGTTTGCTCAAAACCCCTTTCTCCTTCAGTTATACCAGTGGGTGTGATCCTTTTCTTGCAAGTTTTCTCAAAATCAACAAATAGTTGAAAGATAACATATTGACTAATTAAGGTCTTGCTTTTAGTGGCAATTGTTCTAGGAACAAGATGCATTGGTGTATTAGGAGGATACACAGTCGCTCTAGGCATTTTCCAAAGGGGAGGGTTTGTTTCAACAATATTTTCAGCTTTCTGCTTATCTAAATCCATTTTCCAGAAAACTTGTTCGGGAGTCAACAATGTCTGAGGCTTAAACATGTTCAAGGAAATCCAGTTTTCCTTCTTGTAATCATGAGGTGTGATCTTTATTTTCTTTTCTTTACATTTAGGATCATCTAATTTCTTGTTCATCTTTTCCCTAGTGACTTCATCTGATTTCTTATCTTTATCAGTGCACTCAATGCAACTAGGTTTCTGTCTAGGTTTAAGGATTTCATTGCCATCATAAAGAACCTTATGAGCATTTCTAGCCTTTTTAATGACCTCTGGATTTGGTTCCTCAACAAGGGGAATGCTATGCTTATCGCTTAAGACTCTATGCTTAGTGATCATGTGAGCAGTCTGAATGGTGTTCCCTTGTATGTACAACTTGTTTTCAAGTTTTTTTTTCAAATTTTTTAGATTAGAAAAATCTTTCAAGAGTTTTGATTCCTTTGCATTAAATTCTTGCTTAAGCATTTTCACATTTTCTTGAAGTTCTTGTTTTTGCTTAGCAGTTTTAGAAAGCTTTTCTTGCAAGGAATTTAACTCTTGTTTTAATATTTCTTCTCTAAAATTACTTTTTCTAATGATTGTACGCACTTGGTCATCCATTTCCTGCTCACGAGTGGTCAACTCAAATTTTGCACGTTGTTCATAAATAGCAACACGTTCTTTATAGGCATTTAGTTCAGAAATTACAGAATCGTCAGAAGCATATGCAGTGAATTCATCAAAGACATAGTCATTGTTGACTGCAGAAGATGCATCACTTGGTACAACTTCACTTTCACTTTGTTTCACATATTGATCATTTGGACAACATTGATATTACCCATATTTTCAATATTTGATTCAATAGTTTCAGATGATTGTACTTTGTCATGCATCTTTTGCACATCAGCATCATCGTATAGTTTTAATACCTCTGAGATGAGTTTGTCATTGGATGGGCCAGCTTGTGGTGAAGAAGAGACCTTGGGAGAAACCATTGGAGTAATGCTAGCCATAAAAATTGTGTGTGCAGTAGGTCCATCATCCACATCAGAGTCGTATGCATCACAATCAGCGACTTGAAAGGCATTATGATGATTGTGACCTATCTCCTGAATTGGCTGCTCATCCACATCAGCATCATAGGTCTTGGCATTGCCCTCAGCAAGAAACAACAACTCCTCTTCATCCAAAGCAGCACCATTATCCTGAGCTTGTACAAGCAGCATCTTATCTCTGAAGTAATCAGCATTCTGTGGACGTTTTGGAGATGTGCAGTTCCTTGCAATGTGTCCCTCACCACCACAGTTCTAGCATTTGATCGGCTTAGCTTGACCTTGATTTCCATTCCTTCCTCGATTCTGATTACCAACATAACCTCTACCAGCTCCACCTCTTCCCTGATCATACTGTCTTTCCTGAACTGGTTGCACCACTATCTTCCCATCTCTGACAGTAGCTTGATTGTGTGGGTTAGATGCTGTTCTGAGATTGTTGTTGGTTTGTGGGAGAGAATTCATGTTTTGACTAATTAGAAGAGCTAGTTGATTAATGATATTTCCCACGTGTGCATCAGCATCAGCTTGTTTGAACATAGGATCAGGAATGAGTTTGTGATTACCATTACCCATGGGTATGACTTGTGAGGCTTTGGTTGTGATTCCTATGTTTGAGTTGAAGGCAGTTGAGTCATTAGAAGAGCTTGTCTCTCCCTGGTTGGTTTTGAACTGATTAAGAATCCTTTTTTCAAACATAGCATGTCTCTCATTCTGAAAGAGGAAGGCATAGAGTTGCTCATAGTTTGTATTCTTCAGTCCTTTAGTGAGCTTCACAGAAGTGACAAACTTGTGCCATTCGGGATTCATGTTGTTCACAAATTTAGAGTTCAGCTGAATGTTAGGCATAGTCATTCTGATGTTCCTCATATCATTAACAAGCTTGTGGAATCTCACATAGTACTCATAAACACTCTCATCCGGTTTCATCTTGAAGTGTTCAAATTCATCATAGAGTTGTGATTCTCTATCTTCCATGGTTAATTCAGAACCTGAGAGAAGCATCTTGACATTATCCCATACTGCCTTTGCTTCGGTGTTGTGATTGATCAACTTGTAGATATCTTTTGGAAGACCTTGAAGTACGATGTTAGAAGCCCTGATATCAGCATCGAATCTCTTTTTCTCCTTATCATCGAGTTCATCATATGTCTTTGGTCTGTCAATTCCATAGATCATTGTTCCATCTTCAGCTGTATCAATTAAGTCTCTAGTCGTCTCAACCCGATATGGTCCTTCATCAATGGATTTGAGAATGTTGACTCCATTTTCTTTTCCAAGACAATACAATCTGATTCGTTGAGCCCAAGAGTCGTAGTCAGTTCTGTCAAGCATGGGTGGACGAGTATCTGAACCAGCTGCTTGAACATCCTCGGCAACAGTGGAGATGATAGTAGGAACGTTTGTAGACATGTTTCAAGCTCTACGGGATTTTACTATACTTTGATTAAACCGGGAAATTGATTCTTTCACGGGATTTTACTAAACCAAAAGAACAACCGTAAGAATGTATCACAAAGAAGTAACAAGCCTAAATGAATAAGTACCTAACTACACAACTCGCTTAATTAACAACTCGCTTAAGTAATCAACTCGCTTAATAGCCAAGTCGCATCAGCATCAACTCGCTTAATGAATCAAGTCGCTAAATAGCCAACTCGCAACACAATCAACTCGCTTGAACACTAAGTCGCTTAAATTAACTCGCTAACATTACAACTCGCTAAATAGCTAAGTCGCTTTAGATCTCAAGTTGCTTAAAGAAACAACTCGCTTAGAACCCAAGTCGCATAAATATCAACTCGCTAAACAGCTAAGTCGCATGAACCAACTCGCATCAAATAACAAAGCAACTCGCTTTGAAGAAACACAAGTCCGAGACTCTACTCGCTTAGTCCTTCTTTCACAAATAACCACTTTATCAATCCAAAACAACCAAACCACAATGATTTAAGCCTTCCAATTCAAAACATAAAAACATATGATGATCCTAAACACAAAAGTACAAGCAAAATTCAAACTTTACCACTAGAATTTGTCCAAATGAATCAAACTCTCCTAAACCCTTAATACACCAAAAACCTTATGAAATCCACCAAAACAAAGAGCATAAAAGATGAGTGATCAAACCATGGCTCTTGATACCAATTGTAAGATATTGGATTTCATATACACTCTAAACCATGATCAAAGTAGGCGTATAAGTATGTTAGAGAGAGAAAGTTCTAGTGAGAGAAAGGAAGAGAGTTAGGAACTATATTGAGAGAAAGAAAATATTATTATGAGCTCCAACTCTCTACCTTGAGAGGTAGAGAGTATTTATAGTCTTACATAAAACGCCACACAACGGGTTGTGGATCAGGCATACAGTGGGTAAAGACCCGTCCGTCCTCCACGGTGTTACAAAACTAAATACTACTTAACTTAAAATAACTACGACTACGAGCTTTCTAACGTTTACATATACTTGAGGTGACCGACTCGTTAATACCTGGAATTTCTAATTCCTAACAAGAACCGACGACCTTTTCGGAAAAAGTTAAGCGACGAATCAGCATGGAAAGACAATCACATCTGGACCCAGCTCTACCAGTAAACTACCCTATTAATAATTCCATTAAAACTAATCATGATGATATTCTGCAGGAATTAAGCAATGATGAGATAGTTCAAGTCAACGAAATATGTTCAGCAGTTTTGAGAAACGAGCTACCACAAAAGGAAAAAGATCCAGTATGTTTCACTCTCCCCTGCTTGATCGGGAGTCTCAATATGTGTAATGCCCTAGCTGACCTTGGAGCAAGTATTAGCATAATGCCTCGTTCGATGTTCCTACGTATGGGGATTGGTGACTTGAAGCCAGCCAAGATGAGAATTGAAATGGCCGATCGATCTATGCAATCACCGTTGGGCGTCATTGAAAATGTGTTGGTGAAGATTAAGAAATTCTTTTTCCCGGTAGATTTTGTGATTCTTGACATTCCGAAAGACAACAGAATACCTGTCATTTTAGGTAGACCTATGCTTGCCACTGCCCATACTAAGGGGGATGTCTTTGCTAGAAAACTAACTCTTGAAGCTAATGGAGAAATTGCGACGTTCGGACCTAATGAACTCCTGTCTACTCCTCAAAAGGTATGTGTGGTTGACCCAGTAGGCAGTTTTGGTGACGCTCTAGAAGAATTTCTTAGTGACCCACCAGATCCTGGCGAGATAGATTCGGTGAAAGATTTTGATGTTTTCGTCAACTTCGAGGAAGAGGATAATTTAGGAATCAGTACTGACGACTTCTCAAGTGACGTCGAAATGGCCCATTGGCAAGACAACTCTGTGAAGGCTTTTTCACAAACCAATCAACCTAGATTTTATGAGGTAAGAACCCGCATACATCATAGAAACCCTTATTATCTGAAGATCTCATGCAAAATCAGGTTCATCGATTTCTACCCATTTATTGACACAACTTCCCCAGTCAACATCATGTCCAAAGAATGCTACAACCGAGTTATGAAGAAAGAATTAGAATATAAGGGGAATAACTTTCTTGGGTTTGCAACTAACATCCATGTCTTCGTTGGAACTCATTCATTTTTGGTGGACTTTATGGTTTTGGACGACGTAAGCGAATTTGTGGAAGATGGACTTACGGGAGTAATTTTAGGAAAAACTTTTCAGGAAATGTATGGGTTAGATAAACATGAAAAAGAAGGGTTAGTATGGTTAAAGATAAACGATGATTAGAATATCTTCAAAATGCCAAGAACCATTAAGAATTTTAAAAATTGGACCAAGAGGTAATTAAGCCAAGCCCAACCATTGCTTAATATCAGTGAGGAAGACAAGGCAAAAGGTATTGACCAGCCTTACCAGAAAATCAAGAGCTTTTAATCAGGCTGTTTAGAATTAGGGGATGACTATAAACGGGATGAAAATCTGATAATTTGGATCCAACGTGGAGATTGTCGTATCCACGAAATGACCAACAAGCACTGGTAGCCCCACGGCTCTGAATCTAACTTAAAGACTCGTCAATAAAGAAAAGTGCTCTTTCGAGAGACAACCCGAATTTTCCCTTTCTTTTGTTTTATTTCCATTTATGCAGGGTTTTGTGTTTTTAACCATTTTTGCAGGAAACGAGGAAGTGATTGCTACTGCAGTTTGCTGATCTGACCACAGTTATGGCGTAACTCATCTCTGTGATTACGCCGTAACCAACCCTTTGCAACAGTATTTTAGACGCGTTACCAATTACGGCGTAATACCTTCTCTGTGGTTACGCCGTAGCCACTCGCTTTGCAGCTTATGTCAGGTTTTGCCAGTTACGACGTAACTCCTTAAAAGAGTTACGACGTAACCTTCCTCTGCTTTACTTCTTTCATTTTAAAACGCAATAACCTTGTATTAGTATTTTAAATGAACTTTGTGGGTGTGTTCCCTGTAAACCCTCACGAGACTTCACTCGTCCACTTGGGACACCAAGTGGTTTAAAAGGCTTGTTGCATATGCTAAATGCAACCGTGATTCCTACGAAAGTGAGTTAGGTTTGTTTTTATTTTTTCATTTTTCTTTTTATAATTATGCTTGTCGGTAGTGTGATTTCAGGGATTGAAGTTTGTTCATGATGCTTATACGAAGGCACGTCTCTTTTCGTGGGCCTTCTTTCTTTTTGGAGCAAATTTCAGGGAAGTTCTCGCTCTAATTCTACTTTTCTCTTCACCTTTATTTAATGCTTAGTACAAAAGAGACTTTGTACAATTCAAGTGGGGGGACGGGAGTAGAATTATCTCTTGAATGTTATTTTGCCCTCGTTTTTCTAGTTTATTTTGAAAAATTATGCCATTTTTAAAATTTTGACATGTTTTTCTTAACCTAACTAGATTAGACCTTAGCCGGGCACATAGAACCCTTGATATTATATGGTGAGATTAGCCTTATCCGTTTCCAATATTTTACCCCAAATCCACCAAATTATGAGTGTGCCGGTAGCTTGTAAACTTTAGAACTTGTCCCTTACATCATTTCGAGACCATAAACGAGGTATGTTGAGTTAGCTCGATGTATTTGGACTTTTCAGTTTTAGAAGGCAATATTATAGGATTATCACCCAAATAGCCTAGCGTTGTGTGTCTATCGATTAGTCACCTCGACTTCTCGACCCGCATGTGAAACCCTTTTGTTGCACTCACCTTTAGTGCAAGATACCCCTAGATACACCCATCTGAGCCATTCCTTTCATTTTGTTAACCCAATATATTGTTTCGATACACCTATACACCTTAGCCTACCCTGTAGTCTTTATTTGTGATTGGGAAGTCATCATTTGCCTAAGTTCAAGGTTTAAGTGGAAAGGTTCGGAAATTACGCTTTCGTCGACGACATATTCCTGAAGATCATTGAAGACCCCCCGAATTCCCGTTGTTCATCTCAAGTGGTGGGATATTATGTTTAGTTGATTATTGTTATGTTGAAAAAAAAATGATTCGAAAAAAAAATTGTTGTTATGTTATTTAGTCATTGTAAAAGTGCATTCTTATAAGCACTATGTTATGAGCTTAATAGATTTAGTATCGAGGAGGCCAACTCGGTCACATTCAATGATTGGAGTTGGTAATTATGCCAACAGTTGGAGAAAAGGTAGTGTGCCTATCACGACGTCCTCTAATGACATATCTACCTAGTATTTCATGATCCGGTTTCCTGACTTCAAAGCTTGAACTTTGGGCGGACGGTAAGTGGTGATGACTTGGTTATAGATTTAGACTACCTGCTTGATTTTTATTTTACACCATTTATATATCCCATGTCTTATCCTACCCTCTAGTCATGAAGCGTGTCTAGGTGATGCAACGAGCAATCTTTGGTGTCTTGGCCATGGATTTGGTCATGTATCATTGATTTTGTCCACTTCTCCGTGACATGTTAGTAATGATGAGTCACCCCTTAACCCTTGTCATGTCTACCCATATTGCATTCGAGAATTTTTTAGCCCTTAACTCTAGTGGTGGAGATTTGTGTAACCGCCAAGCTTATGATAGAATACATGCTATGACTATGCGATTGAGTAATCACCCCGAAATTGACACTTAGAATAGTTGAGAGATTTGAGTGTTTCGTTCCCATTTCGTGAGGTGTTCGGCTTTGTTTTGTTCTAGCATAAGGGATTTGTAAACTTATATTTTCCAGGTTATGGGAGATATCTTTTTAGGAATCTTTCTAATAAGGTCTACTTGAGGGCAAGTAGAGTTCAAGTGGAGGGATATTTGATAACATCAAATAGTCCTGAATATTAAGTGTCAATTTCCCCCGATAATGCTTGTAATTTATATCATTTATATGGATTTACGCTTGTTTTTCATTGTTTTCCACTTTCAGGTAAATTACGAGCATTAGAGCTAAAGAGACGCGGAATTGGAGAAATATCAAAGATTTATCATAGTATGCTGACTTTGAAGAAGTTACAGCGTAACTCATCTCTCACATTACGCCGTAACTATAGCGTGACTCAGAAAACCAACTCATCAGAAGGTTACGGCGTAGCTCTCCCCAAAGTCTACGACGTAACTTATTAGGTCAAATGAGGTTTCACGCCGCTGATAACTACGCCGTAACTATTTCATCAACTACGGCGTAACTAATTAATATTGAAGATACGGCGTAAACACTCATAAGGTTACGCCGTAACCAGCAGATCTAGTGCAAATTACGAAGGAATTGAAGATTACGGCGTAACTCTTATATTAGTTACGCCGCAACCCAGATCTGGCCTATAAATACCCCATGATTTCCAGCATTTCAAAGCATCACATTCCACACACCACAACCAAAGAACATGGGAAGAAGCCAAAGGCAGATCTAGAGGAGCATACGGAGCTGTCTCCAAGGAAGAAATCACTCCCCTACGATAAGCATTAGCTTTTTATCTTTTCTTTATTTTCGATACATGTATTTCGTAACTTTGAATATTGAATTGATTTATATGGTTAATATGAGCGGCTAAGCACCTCTTGTTGCTGGCCAAGTTATGATTCCTTAATTGTTTTGTTTGCGTTTACATTACTTCCGTATAATTATTTCTAAGTGTATGCATGTATAGTTTATTGGTAGCTACCCTTGTTTCGGTAGTTTTGAATGGCGGTAGAGGCTAGTTGCTTAGGAGATATGACCAACTGACCCTAAGTGAGTACACTGAGACGGGAAGGGTAAGATATGACCAACTGACGACCCTTTCTACTTGTGCGATTTGACCAATTGATCACCTACCGTTTGGATGAACTTAAGAATTAGGGGGTGAGTGTTTAAGTTGCTAACGCCCGGGCACTCACTATTATAAATCTAGCATGTAGCGGTACTTAATGACTTGGCTTAGAGGACCAGGAACAACTGGACTTATGAAGGGGCACCTGACTTCTCCAGTGGTGGCATCTTTGCTGATAGGTTAGGGCGAATTGACCAAATGTTGTCCTCTCGAATTTGACCCCACCTGAAGTAATTGGAAGTAAGTAGACGTAGACATTACTAACTAGGAGGATTAACTAGGTTAGCACCACTCTCCTCTATTGATTAAACCTTTGCCTTTTATCTGCTTTAGTAGTTAATTAATTCCTTATCGAAATCATTATTAAAATCTGTGACACCTAGACTTACCAATAATCCAACACACATAGCTCTTGGGACGACCTCGGTTTTACCAAATACTACACTACACACGACCGGGTACACTGCCCGTTAGTGCATTAGGGTAGACCATATGTATAACGAGACAATATAAATATTAAAACCTGGTCAGTAAAACCTGCATCAAAGTTAGATAGAAGCACATGAAGGATCAAAATATACATGGAACCAGAAGAAGAATTTATTTAGTATTATCCAGTGATTCACAAGGAATGGTTTTTGAGGACATAAACTAAATAAGTGAGGGAGAGTTGTAACACCCTCAATTTGCAATGTATTGATTTCTATATTATATTATTCCGCTTAAAAGTATTTCATGTTATGAATTATAAGGTATCTTTAGTTAAAGAGCACTTGGTATAAAAATACTTAACAGGAAGGATCTTGCCCGTAATGGTTTGTCTAACGGAGACTAACTCTACCAAATCTCAAAAGTTACTTAAAAAGACAATTATGCCCATTTAACTTAGATAAAGACTTCACATGGAAGTCTTTTTTACCTCTTTAACACAGGTTATCACAAGGAGTTTCATGTTCTTGATGATCAACTGTTTTTTCAAAATCCTAGCTTTAGTCAAAATCATACAAGGATTGGGAGTTACAAGTGAATTAGGGCAAAATTTGATTGTTGTAATCAAGTGCAAGCAAGGTATGGATTTTTAGAATTTTCCCTAATTCATGTTTAAGCTCAAAATCATTAGGGGTTTGATTAAATAACATGTTATGAACTCATAATTAGGGTTTTATCATAGCGTCAAGAAAATACAAGAATTAATGTTGTTGAGATAAGGGTAGCTTCGAATCACTAGTTTAGTTAAGATATTCATATTCCTGTTATTTTGATAAGAGTGAGTAGCTAACCTTTTGGAAGCTCAAATCGTGTATAAGGTGAGTAACGACCATGAAAAGCGTAACTAGGGTGTTAAACACCATAGTTCATGTTTATGTGTATATACCATGTTAATGCTAGTCCATGTTTATTATTCATGAAGTTAAGAGGGTGAGTAATCCTATGTGAAAAACATGTTTTATATACTCACAATCCCTCGTGGATACCGTTCTTTAAGCACTCATGGGGAAGATAAGTATCAAGTATTTTGAATAAAATTTAAAAATTGTATTACAAATAAAATTATAGAATATAAAAAAATTATAACAGCCTAAAAATGATTAGTAAATTTAATGATACATGTTCGTCCAATAGGATTATATCAATTCTAGCTAACTCTGATGGATTTTTGTTTGAATAATATTGATTCCAAATCGATAATATCATAACGTTTATACTCAATTTACTTTTTTGGAGGCTGATTTCTTGAAGAGCAGTGATTGCCATTATTAGCCTGTATAAGAGAAGAAAAACTATAGATGAATTATTCAGTATAGAATAGATTGTATAATTGTATAACTAATGGTAAATGAAGTTAGTGTTAGACAATGAAACTCTGTCGATGAAACATTTTATCGATACGATACATATAAAGGCAAATATATAATGAAATCCTAATGGATCCAAACTCTCGATCGGGTTTGGACCATATCTATCCAGTAATACACTACCGCAATTTGATCGACGAAATCACGAAAGCTCGGATTGGATGAGAAATTAAATACACAATAATGCAATAAAAGTTTTGTTGATGAAGACGTTCGACAGCAAGCGGAGACAAATCTTCATCAGCAGCACCAAAAGCAAAATAAAGCGATAGCAAAGCAAAATTAGTAAATCAAATAATTAATTTTGATGACGATATCCGATAGCAAGCGGAGCTTAATTTTCATCTTGCAGCCACAACAAAAGCAAAAAAACAAAAAATAAAGCAAATCATAAACCTTTTTTTTTTTTTTTTTTTTTTTAGAAATATGGATAAATGATTGCGGCTAAGATTTAACGGTGTGACATAGAGGAGGCGACTCAACTTAGCAATCTAGGTCTGATTATTAGACCCGCTCTAATACCAAGTTATACAATAAAAACCTATCAATGATACATTTTATTTATGCGATATATACAAAGGCAAATAAATAACGAAATCTTAATTTTACCTAAACCTTCAATCGAGCTTGAACCATATCTATGCGCTAATAGTTGGCTGGTACTAGTTATATTCATTATTAAGGGTTATATTTAATATTCTAAAAGAAATATATTATAGCGTGTTAAGGTCTGGTCAATCATTGCAATAAACTCGGAATCATAGCGGCTAAACCGGAACCGGTCGCACTCACATCCAATAATCCACATCTTCCAGACTCGATTAGAAACATACACTCATTATAATATTTGAATAAGTATTTTTAGTCTTTGACCAGCAACTTCCATAAAATATACAATAAATGCTTTGATCCAACTGTGGTGATTAATATTTGTTTATAACAACAATCTATGTCTTGAAAATATGTCAACCAAGAGCATTTACATCAATAACTTGGGTTAAAGTTTAATATCGTCCACGTTAACGTCACATCAGCTTTAACATTTCATTTTAACATCCCCAAAAAACACGCACAACAATAACATCCCAAGTTAAACTTTAACATTTCATATTTTCAATATCAACCCCTAAATTAAAACAAACACTTCAAAACTAAAATAACACTTCAAAACACCCCAAATAACATTTTTATATTATTAAAAAAAATTACAAAACAAAATCACAGAAACACAAACTCGAAACCATATATAACAGCCCATAGTATTCCAACACAGACTACACAACATATTTATCATCTTAAAAACTCGGTAACCGTGTCATCATCTTGACCGTCCATTTCAACAAAGCATTTATCCCTTCACGCAACAATAACATCGTCTTCCTCGTGTAAACCCAGAAACGCAAACACAGAAACACAAACCCATCTTCGTCTTCGTCTTCCACACACACAAACAAAACTGTTAATTTGAAAAACGCAAACCCAGAAACGCACGAGGGGGGTAATTTGATTTTTTTTTTTTTTTTAATTGCCCAACAAATGCCGTTGGGGCTTTAACGTGGAAGGTTTAACGCCGGAGGCCCATTGGCCAACGCCGGTTAACGCGGGTTTTAGGGCCAATAACGCCGGTGGCCACATTATTGATGGACATGCTCTAAGAGCATACACATCGTTAACGCCATAACCGGCGTTATGGCCCATTTAATTGCGTTATGGCCGTTATACCATTGGATGTCCGGCTTTATGGAGGCGTTGGAGGGGCAACGCCCGTTAGAGGGCTAAACAAAAAAAAATCAAAAGAGTTACACTTTCACCTTCTCAACGGTTTAGTTACCGTTATATTTAAAAAAAATCAAAAAATTTACACTTTGACCCCCTAACGGCTAGTTTTTATAAAAAAAAAATCAAAAACATTTTTTTACCACTATAAATACCCAACTAAAACACCATTTTTTTCACACTTCCATAATTCAAATTCACAATTTATATACTTCCTCTCACACTTCCATAATTCAAGAATCAAGTTCGTTCACAATGGATCTGAATCAATTTGGTGAAATTCCTCTGCATTGGTCAGACGTTGATGACGAAGATGACTTCCAATTTATGGCGTCCGCGTACGAGTATCACCTTCAGTTGGAACAAGAAGAAGCATCTCAACATCCTACTCGTGCTCGTAGCCATATATATCGTGAACGTGAGATTGCAGAAGAACGTCTGCGCAACGATTATTTCGTTGAAGGTTGTAAGTATTCAAACCGGAATTTTCGTAGAAGATTTCGTATGAGCCGGAAACTATTCCTGCAAATATTTGAAGGTATTGAATCTTATACTTCCGATAATATTCCAGATCATTTTACTTACTTTAGGCAAACACCCGATTGTACGGGTCGAATGAGTTTAAGTGCTCTAATGAAGTGTACGTATGCCATACGCCAATTGGCGTACGACACCTCACCCGATGCATTTGATGAATACTTGCAAATGGGTGCGAGTACTTCAAAATTATGTCTTGATAATTTTAACAAATGCATTATTGATTTGTTTATGTCGGAGTATTTAAGAAAACCAACATGGGCCGACATTCAAAAACTTTATCAACAACATGAAGAAAAACATGGTTTTCCAGGAATGCTTGGTAGCATTGACTGTATGCACTGGGAATGGAAAAATTGTCCAGTGGCTTGGCAAGGGCAATTTGCTTGGGGTGATAAAAAAATACCCAACAATTATGCTTGAAGCTGTTGCTTCTCAAGATTTATGGATCTGGCATGCATTTTTTGGGATGGCGGGGACGAATAATGATATTAATGTTTTAGACCAGTCTTCATTGTTCGACGACATTCTTAATGACAATGCCCCAAGTGCACCTTATATGGTCAATGGAACTAGGTATGAACAGGGGTATTACTTGGCTGATGGAATTTATCCACAGTGGGCAACTTTCGTCAAATCCTTCTCGGCAACAACTGACGAAAAACATACGTGTGGAAAACTAGAAAGGGGGGGTTGAATAGTTTTGCCGATTTTAAGTTAGTTTCAAAAACTTTAGATTCGTTAATATGTGAGATCTTATGGATGTAGAGAAAGTATAGATCTAATGATAAAACAAGTAAATAAAGTAAAGCGAAGGGAAAGAAAAGACACAACCGATGTATAGTGGTTCGACTACAAGGACACCTTCCTTGCCCTACTCCACTCCCCGAGTCACCTACTCGAGAGTTCAAGCACTATGTCAAAAAACTCCTTCACTTGGCGGAGAAGCCTTCACAACGTTGCTTACACTTTTTCCGGTACAAAGCTAGATACCGAGTCCGTAGCACGGTGGACCAAACCAACACGACTATTACACAACAAATATGTGAAATATCAAATACAAGATCTTCGCTACAGAAATCTTGCGGAGTGACAAATCAATCAAGGACCCCTTGCTTGGATGACTTGTAGAATGCTCGTGATCTCGCCTTAGAGAAGGACCTATATGAGGATCACAATAGAAAGAAAGAAGAACAACTCTCTAGATCAAGTGATCTATATGTTAGAAGAGAATGAGAGTGTTTGAGAGATTTAGTAAGAAGAGGGGTGAGTTAGAATGAAGAAATGGCTCTCTATTTATAGGCAAATTTCTCCTCTGTTCCACGGATCCCACGGATCCCTCCCACTTGTGATCCGTCTAGTGTAATCATAGGGATCCATGGGACGCTCCTCTTTGCCCATGGGCTTTTTGGTTATGGGTCATGGGTTATGGGTTAGTCCATGGGTTTTCTTTAGATTCAATGTATGTAAGTATACATTGTATCTAGCCAACTTGGGTATGGGTTAAGATCCATGGGTTATGGTCCATGGGTTATGGTTTTTTACCCATCCTAATAAACTATTACAACAAATGCTTAATTACTACATTTTTGTATTTAAATGGCTATATGTAAATGCTTTACAAAAATAACATGTATCCTTATAATTATACTTAAGATAACATTATATTTGTTATCAACAAAACACAAAGAGATCGCAAAATATTAATAAACGTTTTTACGGTTTATTTGTATTAACAATCTTCCCCTTTTTTTTGATCACAAAACATAATGTTATGATGAGTAAAACTTAAGAATAGATGTAAGTTTTGATAGCCCCTAAGTTTTACTTCGTCTCCCCTTTTTTGTTGAAACAAAAAGTTAACCCTTGGAAGAAATAAACATAAAAGTGTGGAAAAATTAGTCCAAGTATCGCTAACTCCCCCTTGACGGTAGCTCCCCCTAGTTTGGGGCGTCAAGTAAAGAAAAATAAAAATCCTACAAAAAGAAAGGTTAGTAACATGCTTAAATATTCTTGTGATTGCCGAGAATTAAGATTGGGAGCCAAGGTATGTAAACAAGGCCTTGTAATAAAACAACAAATTGTAGTGGTATTTATGCCACCTACAAGCATGTAAAAATAAGACCATGACTTGTTCTTGAAAAAAGACTTCAAAAGAAAAAGTACTAAAAATAGAAAATAATAGTAGTGATTCCTTCCATGCTTGCATAAGGTTATGGATGGAGGTTTGAATGAGTAATGGTATTGATGCGATCACGGATGAGGTTGAGTATGAATCGCATTTCTTCCCTAACTTCTATTGCAATTTCCCTAGTGGATTGGCAATGTTCACAATGTAGGTGATGTAGGTAATGAGTACGGAAATCTTCTGGTTTGTTTTGATTTGTGAGTTGCGGAAGTTGTGGTGGAAAAATAGGAAAATACGGATCAAAGTCCGGAATGATTGGAAGTGGTGGTGGAAAAGAACCTAGATGTTCTTGTAGTTTAATAGGAGCTAAAGGTGGTGATGTTTCAAGATCATTGAATATTGTTTTTGGAGAAGTTGGAGGTGTCAAAAGGCTAATTCTTTTTGCTTTGTTTGTGGAGATCTTATTGGAGTCGTAAGGAGTTCCAAAAGAGTGATTTTAGGTGGTGAATGATTTGGTGATGAAGTTGGTGTACTTGTTGGTGATGAAGGAGGTGCTATAATGGAAGCATCTTGTGGTGAGTTAGTTGATGGTGATGAGCCATATGATGGTTTTCCTAAGCAACAAGATCGGATGTTAATCCGTGCCGATATCCTAGAGTTTGATTTTGGTATTTTGGAAGGTGGAAGTACAAAGGTTTGAGTTTCATGGAGATGATTGTTTGTACTAGGTGATTCATCTAAAGGGTTTGTGGATGACATGGTGTATTGTGTCTGTGAGGATGAGATGGATTATGCAAGCACTTTGGGAGTTCTATATATAGAAAAACAAAGCATTGTAATGAATGCTAGACCCAAAATGTGGATTAAAATCTAATGATTAGATATGAATTTAAGGCATGTGATCATGAGAACACAAGCATTAAAGAGCATACTCCCAAAAATAAAACAGATGTGGATTTTTCATCCAAATTGAGAAAAATAGAAGGTAAAAACAGCTTCTGTCTCACGGATCCCACGGATCCTTCCCTTGAGGGATCCATCCAACATGAAGGCTGGGATCCGTGGGTCTGGTGATTCAGGCGGCACAAAATTTTCCTTTTAGAAACATTTTTGCCTAGTGTGTGCCTATATGCAAACTATTTGGAGTTGCGGTTATCTCGACCCAAAGAAAAAGTAAACTAGAAGTAGAAAAGCATCCTATTGAGATAACCCGAAAACACATATTTAGTACATAAGTACGTAATTTAGTGTTATCAATGCTCCTAATTCATTGTTGCTTAAATGAATGTACCCGAAAACACATATTAGTTATGTGTCCCCTTTAGCATTCAAAAGACATGAGATGCAATGAAAACGGGTTTTTACTTTGTATTAATAATGAAAAAGCGATTTGTCCTAGATGTGAGAAATTGCTTTTGTGAAATTGATACGGGAAGGTATCATCCTTTTAGAAAACATTTTAAAAAGATATTTTCTTTGAAAATGTGTATGTAGTTATGTGTTTGCAACCAAAAAAATAAGAAAGCTATAAGTGGAAAACTTATCTTGGGTTTTGAAAATTCCCGTATTGTTTGTGAGTTGTACGTGAAATAAAGATCCTAGACTCAGAAAGAAGAAGGCTAGTGTTTACATACCTTGTAGAGTCAAATAAGTTACGACGTTTGTTCCATTAGACCAAGACCAAGACGAAGTAGGTTGAATTGTTCCCGCTTCAACGGTTTGGTGAGGACGTCGGCTATGTTGTCTTCGGATGCTACCTTCTCAATAGAGATGTTCCCCTTTTGAACATTGTCTCTTAAGAAGTGATGACGGATCTCAATATGCTTTGTGCGAGAATGCAATACCGGATTCTTGCTTAAGTCGATGGCACCTTTGTTGTCACATAGGATGGCTATGTCGCTTAGATGAATGTCGTAGTTGACTAACGCTTGTTTCATCCATAGTGCTTGTGGGCATGCTTTGCCGGCGGAGACGTACTCAGCTTCGGTTGTTGATATTGCTAGTGTTGTTTGTTTCTTAGAAAACCAAGATGTTAAACAACATCCCATGAAAATACATACCCCACTTGTACTTTTTCTATCAACGTAAGCACCTGCATGGTCAGAATCTGCATATACAATTGTTTCTACTCCCGTGCCCTTAGGATACCATAATCCTAATTGTGTTGTACCCTTAATGTATCTAAATATCCTTTTTACGGCTTCTAGGTGTGATGTTTTAGGGTCTTCTTGAAACCTAGTACATAAGCAAACACTAAACATGATATCCGGCCTACTTGCCGTGAGGTAGAGAAGACTACCTATCATGCCACGATATTTAGTATTATCTACGGATTCGCCGTCTTCATCTTTTGTGAGTTTGGTGTCGGATGACATTGGTGTCCTAATTGGTTTCGACTCTTCTAGACCGAATTTCTTTAACATCTCCTTTATGTATTTAGATTGATTAAAGAAGATACCATCTTCTACTTGTTTGATTTGAAGACCAAGAAAGAAACTAAGTTCTTCCATCATACTCATCTCGAACTCGTCATGCATGATTTTAGAGAAATCATCACACATGTCTTGACAAGTGGATCCGAATATAATATCATCTACATATATTTGCACTATGATTATATGTGACTCTCTTTTCTTAGTAAAAAGTGTGTTGTCAACTAACCCCATCGTATAGTTGTGTTTAATTAAAAATGACTTGAGTCTATCATACCAAGCTTTTGGAGCTTGTTTAAGACCGTAAAGGGCTTTCTTTAATTTATATACATGTTTGGGTTTTTCAAAATCGATGAAGCCCGGAGGTTGAGCTACATATACTTCTTCATTAATGAAACCATTTAGAAAAGCGCTTTTGACATCCATTTGATAAAGCTTTACATCATTAGCACAAGCATACGCAAGAAGTATTCTTATAGACTCTAATCTAGCCACGGGGGCATAGGTCTTATCAAAGTCTATTCCTTCTTGTTGGTTATACCCTTGGGCAATGAGTCTAGCCTTGTTCCTAGACACTACTCCGTTTGCATCTAATTTGTTTTTATAAACCCATTTGGTTCCTATTATGGTTTGATTACTAGGTGGAGGGACAAGTGTTCAACCATCATTAGAAACTAATTGATTTAGTTCTTCTTGCATAGCCATTACCCAACTCTCATCTTTTATGGCTTCTTGTGTATTCTTAGGTTCTATGGTTGAAACGAAACAAAACAAGCTACTTTGGTTTTGAACTTGAGACCTTAATGTTTGTTCGTTTAACTTTCCTATGACTTTATCTACGGGGTGATCTTTGGACTCTTTAATGTTTATGACTTCATCATTTAAAGGTTCTTCTTCTTCGTTTATCTTTTTCTTTATTACTATAGCTTCACTTTCTATAATCTCGTCATCGACAAGAGGTGGAGAGGGTTTGGGTGGACTTTCATCAAATTTTATATTTAATGACTCTTCTACCTTCATTGTTTCTTTGTTTAATATGACGTAAGCTTTGCTATTTGGCGAATAACCTAGAAAGATACCTTCAGTTGATTTAGGATCAAATTTTGTAAGGTAATCTTTAGTGTTAAGAATAAAACATTTGCTTCCAAAGACTCTAAAGTGATTTAACGTAGGCTTTTTGCCTCGGAGTAACTCATATGGAGTTTTACCTAAGATTGGTCTAATTAAGACTCGATTGAGTATGTACGTTGAAGTATCAACGACATTACACCAAAACTTTTGAGGTATGGATTGTTCATTAAGCATGGTTCGACTCATTTCTTGTAGGGTTCTATTCTTTCTTTCTACTACCTCATTCGATTGCGGAGTGCGTGGAGCCGAGAAGTTGTGAGTAATACCATTAGCGTCACAAAAGGCTCCAAATTGCACTTCATTATCGAATTCCCTACTATGATCCGTCCTAATGGACACTATAGGACTTCCTAGTTGTCTTTGGATCTTTTTGCTTAATATTTCAAAATAATTAAAGGTTTCCGTTTTGTTCTTTAAAAATTTTGTCCATGTATACCTAGAGTAATCATCCACTATGACCAAAGTGTAGTAGCTGCCTCCATAACTTTGGATAGCGGATGGACCAAATAAATCCATATGTAGTAATTCTAGACACCTAGTTGTAGACACCATGTTTTTAGCTTTATGACTAGAATGAGCTTGTTTTCCTACATTACAAGCATCACAAAAGTGATGTTCATATTTTAACTTAGGTAGATCTCTTACTAGATCTTTGGATGATAGCGATTGAAGAAGTCGCATGTTGGCGTGACCCAATCTTCGATGCCATAAGGTCGAAGTATCATCCATAGAGGTAAGACATAGTTTGTCTTTAGGTTCATTACCGATTTTAATGACATAGACTCCATGTTTCCTAATTCCTTTTCCTATGGTTATGCCATTTTTTAATATCTTACTACCGGTTTCGGTAAAAAGTACATTGCACTTTTTATCACATATTTGTCCTATACTTAAGAGATTAAAGTTTAGGTTTTCTACGTGACACACATCGTTAATGGTTAGAGATTTGTTAGAAATCGTACCTTTACCGATGATTCTACTTTTGATATTTTCAAACACCACATTACCTCCATTGAAGGATTCATACGTGGATAATAGATCTTTATTGCCGGTCATGTACCTCGTGCACCCGCTATCCTTGACCCATTCATCCGGGTCTAGGTCGACCTTTAAGCATACCTAAGACAATAATAAACTCAAAAGTTTGGTCCCCATTTGTTCATGGGTCCATTAGTGTTAAACATCCCATTCATGTTTGACATGTATGGATAAGATGAGTATGCATTCCATGGAGCAAAGTTTTGAAAAGGAAAACCGTTTTGCATATTTGGGTTCCATCCCATTTGATGGTTACTTCTTGGATAAACGTTATTAGGTCTCCTAGATGGATTATGTTTTGAAAAAGATGGTGCTTTGTTTCTTGCAAAAGTAGGATTATATTTTGGGGGTGGTTGTCTAGTGGTGACATGAGTTGGTTTCTTCCTATTAACTATAACAAACTCAGTTCTAGATGAAGAAGCTACGTTATTACCACTGTTTGCTACAGCAGATCCATGGATCCCTGGCTGTACACTAGCCGGTTCCCTTATCAAGGGATCCGTGGGATCCGCCACAACAGTGGCTGGTATTTCTAGTGCATTAACAAATTTTGTTTCTTTATTTTCACTAGTTGATGGATCAAGTTGTTGAACACCTAAACCTTTTTGGTTGTTACCGGTTTTAACACCATCTAATATCGTATCTAAAGTGTTCGTACTCATTCTAGCAATTTTAGAATCTAGATGATCAGCTAGTGTTTGAAGTTGAACGCAAAGTTCACATTCACCACTTGCTATTTTATCTTTTTCTAAACGTTTTAGTTTTGCTTTTAATTCTATGACTTCTTTATCTAAACGTTGGTTTTGACTCTTTAAAAGCTTGTTTTTATTAACTAGTTTTAAGCTAATATTGCATAGTTTGTCATATTCATTATGCAATGAGTCGTCATGAAGTGATGAACTACTATAGTATTCGTGACATACCTCGTCATTTGCAATGAGACAAATTTTTTCGTCCTCCTCGTCGCTCATTCCCCATGTGCCGCTCACAAACGCCTTTTGATCATCCCGTTTGGGACACTTACTAATAAATTGGTTTGGGTCCCCACATTTGAAGCAAGTACGATCATCTTTTGGCTTCTCGTCCTCTTTGCTTTTCTGAAAGCCTTTCTTATCGTCATACGGTTGTTTGACGTATCTTCCCTTTCTTCTAAAGAACTTTTTAAAGTCCCTTACCGCCATAGCGTACTCCTCGTCGTCACTACTCAAAGAGGAGTTCTCTTCATCGCTTGAAGCCTTTTTGGCTTTAAGGGAAAGAGATTTTTTTCTCTCTTTTACCTTTGAGGCTTCGGAGTCTTTGGCAAGGACAAGCTCGTAGAGTTTTAGGTTGCCTATGAGTTCATCGAGGGTGAGGATTGTCAAATCTTTTGACTCTTCGATCGCCGTCACCTTGGATCTCCACTTCGATGGAAGTGCCCTTAGATATCTCCTAACATGGTTACGGCTAGAAAAAGATTCATCAAGTGCTTGTAAAGATGTAATAATAGTATTAAAGTTAGCAAATGAATGATCTATAGTTTCCTCATCCGATATTGAAAATTGTTCATATTGTTGAACAAATAAATCAATTTTATTATTTTTAACTTGTTGGTTGCCTTGATGAGTTACAACTAAAGAAGTCCAAATTTCTTTAGAGGTTTTAAGCATAGAAATTCTTTCGAATTCCTTTTTCGGTAAAGCATTATATAAAACCATTTTTGCTTCACTATTTTTAGAAAGCTTTTTCTTCAATTCATCACTTAATTTATCATGAGGTATGTTAACTACATTCCCTTTATCATCTTTTGAGGTAGCCTCAAAATCGCCTTCAACAATAATGTACCAAAGATCAATATCTTTAGATTTCACATATGTTTCGAATCTATTTTTCCAATATATAAAACCATTAGTTTCAAGTAGTGGTGGTCGTTGCATAGATTGCCCTTCCTTATAATTTTCAGAACCCATAGTGATCGAAAAGTTTTTAAAATACAATTTTACTTTAAAACTTTTATAAACTTAGCTCTTGAAGCCAATTGTGGAAAACTAGAAGGGGGGTTGAATAGTTTTGCCGATTTTAAGTTAGTTTCAAAAACTTTAGATTCGTTAATATGTGAGATCTTATGGATGTAGAGAAAGTATAGATCTAATGATAAAGCAAGTAAATAAAGTAAAGCGAAGGGAAAGAAAATACACAACCGATGTATAGTGGTTCGGCTACAAGGACACCTTCCTTGCCATACTCCACTCCCCGAGTCACCTACTCGAGAGTTCAAGCACTATGTCAAAAAACTCCTTCACTTGGCGGAGAAGCCTTTACAACGTTGCTTACACTTTTTCTGGTACAAAGCTAGATACCGAGTCCGTAGCACGGTGGACCAAACCAACACGACTATTACATAACAAATATGTGAAATATCAAATACAAGATCTTCGCTACAGAAATCTTGCGGAGTAACAAATCAATCAAGGGCCCCTTGCTTGGATGACTTGTAGAATGCTCGTGATCTCGCCTTAGAGAAGGACCTATGTGAGGATCACAATAGAAAGAAAGAAGAACAACTCTCTAGATCAAGTGATCTATATGTTAGAAGAGAATGAGAGTGTTTGAGAGATTTAGTAAGAAGAGGGGTGAGTTAGAATGAAGAAATGGCTCTCTATTTATAGGCAAATTTCTCCTCTGTTCCACGGATCCCACGGATCCCTCCCACTTGTGATCCGTCTAGTGTAATCATAGGGATCCATGGGACGCTCCTCTTTGCCCATGAGCTTTTTGGTTATGGGTCATGGGTTATGGGTTAGTCCATGGGTTTTCTTTAGATTCAATGTATGTAAGTATACATTGTATCTAGCCAACTTGGGTATGGGTTAAGATCCATGGGTTATGGTCCATGGGTTATGGTTTTTTACCCATCCTAATAAACTATTACAACAAATGCTTAATTACTACATTTTTGTATTTAAATGGCTATATGTAAATGCTTTACAAAAATAACATGTATCCTTATAATTATACTTAAGATAACATTATATTTGTTATCAACAAAACACAAAGAGATCGCAAAATATTAATAAACGTTTTTACGGTTTATTTGTATTAACAATACGTACTTTAAAAGGAGACAAGAAAGTGCCCGAAAGGATATTGAACGTGCTTTTTGTGTGCTTCAAGGCCGTTGGGGTATACTACAACAAACGGCACGTCAATGGGAAATTGTTACGATACGTAGAATCATGTATTCTTGCATTATTTTGCATAACATGATTATAAAAGATCAAAAATTTGCATTACGTGACTATAACGAATTGTGGGTGGATCCGTCAGCAAATTTGAGGCAACGAAGATGGGTTGAAAGAAGTGATACTCACAGTCGTAATGCAAAAGAAATACACGACCGACAAACGCATACCCAACTCCAACAAGACCTTATGGAGCATGTTTGGCAGAAGAATCTTGAACGACATGGACAACAACAAGAGAGCGATGATGATGAATAAGTATTTGCTATGTTTTGTTATTTTTTTTTCGTTGTCATTTCCTTCATGTTGTAACGTTTAATTTGCGGTGTGTTTTTTTATTTCGTTGTAATTTTTTTTTAATTTCGTATTGTAATATGTTTTCAAATTTAATGTTATGTTTAGTTTAATAAATGAAGTGTTAGTTTTAGTTTAGAGGTTGAAATTGAAAATATGAAAATGTTAAAGTTTAACTTGAGATGTTATTGATGTGGGTGTTTTTGGGATGTTAAGGTGAAATGTTAAAGCTGATGTGGCGCTGACGTGGCTGGTGTTATTTTATAACTTGAGTTATGGATGTGAATGCTCTAATACGTACGTAGACAGTAATGATATATGTACGGGTATATATTTCTACGTGCAGTGTTTCTGTCGTGGTTTAGGGATATGTTCCGAGCAAAAGAATTAGTAGTTACAAAAATTAAACTACTTAACCAATCAGGGTGATTTAGTTGTAAAATGATTCGTAACTATCAGTCTTAGAGGGGAAGGTGTGGGATTGTTGTGCCTCACCGTCGTCCCACGTGATGTCTCACCGTGGCTCGCCGCCACACTGGCGGAGCTCGCCGTCGAGCGGTTCTTCGTCACCACAACGGGCTTAAATCTCTGACACACCACAATTTTATCCGTTTTATAACGGATAGTTTTGCCTTTTTAAAAAAAATCTTTATACCACCTATAAATACTAAACCATTTCAATCAAAATAAACACACTTTTACACATATATAATCTACATAAATAAACATGAGTGAATCATCTTTTTTCGGTGAAAGTGACATTGAAGAGATAGCGGACCTAGAAATGTTTATTCAAGAGTTTGAGGAAGAGCAATCGTTGCAAGAACAAGAAACCGGTCCTTCAAGCCAGCGTCGATACGTCCCCCGTGAACGTGAAGTTGCTGAAGCACGTCTACTTGCGACTATTTTGGTGACAACCCAAAATATACGGATGAAAATTTTAGGCGTCGCTTTCATATGAGCCGTAGACTGTTTTTACAAATAGTACAAGGTATTGAAACTTATAATGAAACTCATCATCCTCTTCCCAAGCATTTTGATTTCTTTAGAGTCCGACCAGATTGTAGGGGTGTAATGAGTTTTAGTGTGATTATGAAATGCACATATGCCCTACGCCAATTGGCTTACGGGGTAATAGCTGATGCATTAGATGATTATTTACAAATAGGTGAACATTATGCACGCGATTGCCTAGATTTTTTTACTATGTGCATAATCCATCTATATGTGAAGGATTTTTTAAGAAAACCAGATGAGGATGACATTCGTCACTTATACAATGCATATAACATTGTTCATAAGCTTCCGGGAATGTTGGGGAGCATCGATTGTATGCACTGGGAATGGAAAAACTGTCCGAAAGAATGGCAAGGCCAATTTCACAGAGGTGATAAAAAATATCTAACTATAATACTTGAAGCCGTTGCTTCATACGATTTGTGGATTTGGCATGCATTGTTTGGGGTAGCGGATGCAAATAACGATCTTACGGTTTTAAATAATTCTCCGTTATTCGACGACCTGCTTGATGACATCGCCCCTAAGGTTGAGTTTGAAGTATATATGTGTAAATTTAAGCAAGGGTATTATCTAGCTGACGGAATTTACCCGGAGTGGATTTCTTTCGTCAAGTCATTTACAGTTGCAAGTAACCCACAAAATGCCGCATTCAAAGCGAAACAAGAAAGTGCTCGAAAAGATATCGAAAGAGCTTTTGGTGTCCTCCAAGGATGTTGGCATATCATTGCCCAACCGGCGCGTGCATTTACTGTTGGCAAGTTACGGAGAATCATGTACTCGTGCATCATATTGCATAACATGATTTTGAAAGATGAACAATTTACAATATCTGACATTGCTGAAACGTATATTTCTCCGACACCAAATTTTCAACAGACATGGATTGAACGTTGCGAATTGCAAAGGAAAAAAACCAAAGAACTACATGATAAACGCAAACACGCAAAGCTTCAACGGTGTCTCATTGAGCATGTTTGGCAAAAACTTCAATGGGAACAATTTCATCAACAGAATCCAAATAATTAGTTTCGTAATAATTTAGCATCCCGCTCTTCAGCTAACAAAACTTCCATGGATTTTTCATTTGGATTATTTTGGGAGGACATAGCCGACTCCTCCTTAAGATCTTTTAATAACTCAAGACTCTTCAGTAGAAGGTCTGTCGTAGTTTCATGAGGAGTTGCTTGAATGATTTGGTACTGTGGAGGTTGGTCTGGATACGAAGAGTCGTAATTGTTACAAGGAAATGGATTCCCTGTTTGACAATCCGAGCTAGAGTGAGGACCTCCACAATACTCACAACAGTAAAACTGATGTGGCTGTGAGTTAGTGTTGTAGTCATAATTGTTATCAGGAACCTGCTCATAGACAAGCGTGTTTCCTGATTGACAATCAGAACTGGAATGTGAACCACCACAGTACTCACAACAGTAAAACTGCTGAGTCTCACAATGTGGTAACTTATGGAATAAATCAGTTGTGTTATGGTAGGAATAGGGATCCTGGTTATAGACAGACCCGTTTCCTGATTCCACCATGCTACAACTGGGGCAATTACCACCATTATAAGGGCCACCACACCATTGACAATCAAGAGGGTGAGGATAAGACATAAAAAGAATCAAAGGTTTACAGAGGGTAAGAAATGAAGAATCAAAGATGTGAGAGGGTAAAGATGGATATTTTTGGATTTTTGAATAAACATTTTGAAAAAACAAAGGATGAAAATATTTTTGGATTTTGTGTTTGTTGAAAACTTAAATAAAAAAAATGTTTTTGGTGTTGTTAACACTTTAGGAAAAGTGTTAATGAACTTTTTGATTTTTAAAAAACTGTTTACAAAAATGTGGTATATGTGCAAGTACGGGTCTGGAAATGCTTAAAACACGCTTTCAGCCTCCCCGGCAGCGGCGCCAAAATTTGATTGGTGCAAAACCGTCAAGTCTAAACAGACTCAAAACAGCTCACACACCAAATTCAATTTAGATCAGAGGAATATAGGGAATTCCTGGGTCGTTAAGTCCCACGGAGGATGAATTGGTGTTTAAAACAACTTCAGATGATAGAATGATCACTAAGGATAGCAATCAGTAGGGTTTTCGATGGGAAATTATACTAAAAGAAAAGATTAACAAATAACAGCGACTTAAATGCAAATTAAAAAGATTAAAAAGTTAAAATCTATTAAATAAACGCTATCACTATTTTAAAAGGCGATGAACGTTTAAAACCTACAACTTAAAACTTACGTTAAAAATAAAATTACGTCTACGTACAAAATAAAATGTGAGTTCTAAAAAATAAAGATCCTAAAAATATGAAAAATACATTTTTACAATCCTAATGATAAAAGAAAATTATTAGAAAAATAAAATTATTTTTACAACTATTTATGTAATTATTATTAATTAAAAACTATTTATTAAGTATTTAAAATGCACTAAAATAGAAGAAAATACAAAATTAACCTAGAAAAATGAAATTATAACTTAGAAAAGTCTAAAATATGATAAAACTAATTTTAAAACTAAAAATATATTTTTTAGACTTTATATGTATTTATTATTAATTTAATACTATTTAAAACTAATAAAAATGCTAAAAAATACTTTTTAAACTAAGAAAATTATGGAAAAATACTTTTTAGACTATTTATATTTATCTTAATCTAGGAAAATAGAAAACATATTTTTTTAAGCTTTTTCTGATTTTTTAGTATTAAAAGGTATTTAAAAAGGATTAAAAACTATTTAAAATAAAGAAAAATAGAAAACAGTGATGGAAAAATCTGAAAAATTCAGGAAAATGTTAAAATATTATTCTAAGTCTAAGAAAAATATAAAAACATATGCTTATTTGGAGGAAAATAAGGCTGCAGTACAACTGCTTAATAATAAGCAAATCAAAATAAGCTACAAGCTACCAAAAAGTACCAGCTGAACACAGAGGCTAAATAATACTATATTAAACCTATTTCAACCATTTAACAGTACTTGAGATCACTAAAGAAGCTTAAGTTAGATTTGAGCTTATTGGATTATAAGTACAAAACAGTGACTAAGTGGCACTTTTAAGCACTTGCACAAGCTAAGCAAGTGAGTTAAATGGAAAAACAGAAATAGGGACTTACAATAGACCTGGCTAACTACACAAGGACCAAAAACCAGCTTATCACAAGCTTGATTGAAGCTTGTGAAAGGGCTGCAATTTGTGCCTGTACACACTCAGTGAATACTGAGTGTGTGCAGGGCAATTGGTAGCATATGGAAAGCTTATTTAAGAGCTTTTAGAAACTGATAAAAGGAAAGCAACTATGAGATTAGTAAAATAGACCAACTGATCTTTCAAATCCCAAAGTTTCAGAGAATTTGATCCAGTATTGAACACATGAGACATTAACAAAGTTTTACAAAAAACTGGAATTTCCAAATTTTGACCTTTGAAGTAAAAGTGAAAGGTTGACTTAAATGAAATTTGGAACCAATTTTTGGTTTGATACTGATATAATAGGATAGAACAAGTACAGTGCAAGCAGTATTTAACAACTCTAAACACAAAATAAGGATCTGCCAATCCTAAAATCACAACAGTTTGACAGAAGAGATGGATTAAGTTAATGTTGACTTTGGTGGTTTTGCAAATCCAAACTAAGGCTCAATTGAGTTCAAATAAACTATCCAAACTTGAAATAACAATTTCCAGCTACTGAGATACCCTATGATACAGTTTCCAAGGTTGATCCAAACACCATTTAAAGAACTGATATGAAAGTTTAAAGAAGTAAACTACTGATTTAGCTAATGCTGATGACTAAACTGAGTTCACTTGACCTAATCACAACTATTTAAGCAAATTAAAACTAATGATTACCACATATACTAGTACCAACAGAAACTACACAATGACTTGGAATTTGGAAATGAGAAAACTACTCACATGAGTCCAGCTTTACTGAAGCTTGACTGAAAACCAGAGATCACAATCCTAAACCCAATACCAATCCAAACCAGAATCTAGCTCAGTATCAACACATCTTCATTTCCATACCAAATTCCACTTCAGTTGACTTTCGTTGACCAAAGTAAATTTTTAGATTAGAATCTGAGTAGTGCTTGTAATAAGTGACTAATAAGCTAGATTAAGCTTATAAAAGCTTTTTCAATCCTTAGCAACAACTAAGTACAACATTTGAGTGTTTTGAGAATTTAAACATAAATAAAAATAAGCATAAACTGAATTTATGAAATTAAACTGAAATTAATACTTGTAATAGGTTTAGATTACATTAAAAACTTTAACAATACAACTTGGAAGCTTAATTAAATACTGAAAAGTAAATTTTAACTAAAACGACATTTTTAAACTAAAACTACACTACTTAGGTAACTATATTGCCTCTCCTTTGGTATTTATTGATCCTTTTTACTCCATATCGACCTCTGAAAATATCCCACATCAATCCAGCTGTTGAATTCATCACAAACGTCCACTTGGAAAATTGGCGGGAAAAAGTCTTATGAGCAGGTTTAAGCATTTAATGCTTCTTGGACTTTGTTGGAGGTGGAGGGGGACAGGGTGTGAAGAGGTAGTGTGGAGAAGTGGTATTGAGCAGGTGGAGGAGCAGATGGCAGTGATATAGTGGACACAGGTGTTGGAGGTGAAGGAGATGAATAGTGGCGCGATTCTATCTGTTTTAAATATTGGGCCGAGTCATGTATTGGGTTGGCCGGGTTTTGTGGATTGGATTAATATCAAAGGGTCCATTTGGTTTAATAACTTCACAAGGACCAAACTTGTAATATTCTGAAACTGAAGGACCAAAACTGCCACAATACCAAAGTTATCACAAGGACCTATATTGCCAAGTATAAATAATAAAAGGACCATTTTTGATTATTTTATATATATATTTTTTTTTAAACTTAAAAGGACCTATTATGTAATTTTCTGAAACTTGAAGGGTTAAACTTGTAATTTTCCAAAAGTTTATCATAAGGACCATTTTTGTCAAATATTAATAGTACAAGGTTAAAACTTGATAATTTTCCAATTTTAAAACCTTAGGGACTAATTTTGACATTTTTGCAAAGTTGAGGGACCAAAGTTGTAATTTTGTGATTTTAAACTTCAAAGGATTATTTTGAACAACTTGTGAATCCCAAGGACCTAAAATGATATTTTACAAGTTTTTGAATGACCAGGGACTGTTTTTGACAAATTTTCAAACTTGAGGGACTAAAACTGCCAAATATGCAAACTTGATACGTTTTTCACCAGATTTTGATGTTTTTGCATTTAAAACATATAAAACACTTGTTTGTGATATTTTTATCATTTTGAAGCATTTCTGAGTGTTTTCAGATGTTTTTGGCATTCTAACAGTATAAAAATGATGAGTATTTAGACACTCATCAATCCCCCATACTAAGATATTGCTAGTCCCTAGCAATGATTTGAGAAAAGTTAATGGATTTTATCTCTTTACCAAAAGCCATTACTTCTGGAGTAGCCAATTGTTTCAGTTCAAGTAAGAACCTTGGCACAACGATAACCAAATGATTTTGAGCAAATCATAAGCTGTCAACGGATTTGATTTGTCTTTACCAGAAGCCGTACCCTTCTGGACTAGCCAACTCTTAGATAAATTATCAGAATTATCTTTGGTGAGTCGATTACCAATTATGGATTTTCAACTGCCTTTACCACAAGCCATAAACTTGCGGGCTAGCCAACTCTTTACTTTTTAGGATATGGTGAGTTGATCACCATACAATTTTGGGCAAATTGCAAGCCATAAACGGATTTGAGATATCTTTACCAAGAGCCGTTTGCTCCTGGATTAGCCAATCCTTATGTGGGTTAGACATGGTGGACTGATTACCATTTGCTGTGTTTAGTACATAGTACTTCCACTAATAAAAAATTTTAAAATTTGGCCATTTTGGGGGAAAAAGGGACTAAAAGGGTACATTTATGATCAAATTCGCCAGAATTTCCCCCCCACACTTAGAAATGAATATTGTCCTCAATATTCAAAGTACCGGCTGTAATGCCGAAACTTAGAACGTAAAAAGATAACATTACTAACTAAGTGTAGAAACACAACATTTATTCTCTTTTTTTAATATTTACAATTTTCAAAGTTTTTATATATACATATACAACAGGTGGGGTATTTCCCCCACACTTAGGTGATACACACGGGTGAAAACCCATGTTTTAGCTACTGTTTTTGATTACCGAGTCGCTAGCTTGACTCGACCCCGAATTAATTTGTTCATGGGGAAGTAAGTGGAAGAGATAATCTCCATCTGACTTTCATTCAAGATGTTTGTATAAACATTGAAGTACGTGAAAGTTCCACACCGATGAGATATACATAGAACCGGCTCAAAAATGATAAATGAAAATGCCGGGATCAAAGATAATGTCTTCATTCCCGAAGGAGTGAAGAACAGGAGAAGCCACGGGATAGGTGAAGAAGAGAAAGAAAGTCATGATAATAATCTTGACTAACTCATCATCATCAGAAAGGGAATTCATGATAGCATGAATTTCATCTTTTAAGCTCAATTGGTCTAGACATATCCCGGGTGTGTCTAGATCAAAGTAGAAGTTATCATACTCCGGTAGAGATATGATATGAGTGAGTTCACAGGAGAACTCCTCAAAGGAAAATGATTCATATTCGGGATTGATTTGAGTGAGTTCACTGGGGAACTCATCAAAAGTGAATGATTCATAATCGGGGAGAGAATTATGAGAATGAGAAGTGGTAATACCACTAATCTTCTCTCCCATATGATCAAAATGGAACGTTTGTAATTCGGGAATAGAATCATTGAACAAAAGTTTACTATCCTCAAAGGGGATAGGATATGAAGTAGGCTTTTCATCAAAAGCCTCGATTCTAGAAATGAGAAGATTAACATTCAATAATGTACGACGAAGAGCTTCGTCTTGGATTATTTCTTCATCATTCTCTTCTCCTAAGCTGACAAGCTCAGAAGGAAATTCCTCCATATAACTGATGTCTCCACAAGATAACGAATCATCATCATTAGACTCGGAGAACATCTCAACATGATCGTTTTGGAAGACAAGAGGAGTAGGGATATCACACAAATGCTCGAGAATTCCCTGTGACTCTCTTGGGATTGGGACAAGGTCCTCAACACTAGACTTTATGAATTCGTCCGATTCCTTTTCAGGAACAGTGTCAAGATGCTCGTCCCCCATGTTCAGAGAGTGAGTGGGAGCTTCGGGTGTGATGGCAGTAGACTGAGGGAGTTGAGAAGGACTAGCAGTTATGGATTCTACAAGTTCCATTATTTCTACTGCTAGTGATTCAGTCATATTCTTTTCTCCCTGTATTTCCACGGATGGAATCTCAACTGATGAACTTGATGAATAAAATTGTAGAATATCAAGGGTATCTTCATCATCATCGTCATCAAGAATGAAATGGAATTGAGAGCTAGATTTAAATGCTTTTTGTAGTTTAATTGATTCCCTAACAGTGTTTTCAATGGCAATCTGGGAATCTAATTTAGCATCCCGCTCTTCAGCTAACAAAACTTCCATGGATTTTTCATTTGGATTATTTTGGGAGGACATAGCCGACTCCTCCTTAAGATCTTTTAATAACTCAAGACTCTTCAGTAGAAGGTCTGTCGTAGTTTCATGAGGAGTTGCTTGAATGATTTGGTACTGTGGAGGTTGGTCTGGATACGAAGAGTCGTAATTGTTACAAGGAAATGGATTCCCTGTTTGACAATCCGAGCTAGAGTGAGGACCTCCACAATACTCACAACAGTAAAACTGATGTGGCTGTGAGTTAGTGTTGTAGTCATAATTGTTATCAGGAACCTGCTCATAGACAAGCGTGTTTCCTGATTGACAATCAGAACTGGAATGTGAACCACCACAGTACTCACAACAGTAAAACTGCTGAGTCTCACAATGTGGTAACTTATGGAATAAATCAGTTGTGTTATGGTAGGAATAGGGATCCTGGTTATAGACAGACCCGTTTCCTGATTCCACCATGCTACAACTGGGGCAATTACCACCATTATAAGGGCCACCACACCATTGACAATCAAGAGGGTGAGGATAAGACATAAAAAGAATCAAAGGTTTACAGAGGGTAAGAAATGAAGAATCAAAGATGTGAGAGGGTAAAGATGGATATTTTTGGATTTTTGAATAAACATTTTGAAAAAACAAAGGATGAAAATATTTTTGGATTTTGTGTTTGTTGAAAACTTAAATAAAAAAAATGTTTTTGGTGTTGTTAACACTTTAGGAAAAGTGTTAATGAACTTTTTGATTTTTAAAAAACTGTTTACAAAAATGTGGTATATGTGCAAGTACGGGTCTGGAAATGCTTAAAACACGCTTTCAGCCTCCCCGGCAGCGGCGCCAAAATTTGATTGGTGCAAAACCGTCAAGTCTAAACAGACTCAAAACAGCTCACACACCAAATTCAATTTAGATCAGAGGAATATAGGGAATTCCTGGGTCGTTAAGTCCCACGGAGGATGAATTGGTGTTTAAAACAACTTCAGATGATAGAATGATCACTAAGGATAGCAATCAGTAGGGTTTTCGATGGGAAATTATACTAAAAGAAAAGATTAACAAATAACAGCGACTTAAATGCAAATTAAAAAGATTAAAAAGTTAAAATCTATTAAATAAACGCTATCACTATTTTAAAAGGCGATGAACGTTTAAAACCTACAACTTAAAACTTACGTTAAAAATAAAATTACGTCTACGTACAAAATAAAATGTGAGTTCTAAAAAATAAAGATCCTAAAAATATGAAAAATACATTTTTACAATCCTAATGATAAAAGAAAATTATTAGAAAAATAAAATTATTTTTACAACTATTTATGTAATTATTATTAATTAAAAACTATTTATTAAGTATTTAAAATGCACTAAAATAGAAGAAAATACAAAATTAACCTAGAAAAATGAAATTATAACTTAGAAAAGTCTAAAATATGATAAAACTAATTTTAAAACTAAAAATATATTTTTTAGACTTTATATGTATTTATTATTAATTTAATACTATTTAAAACTAATAAAAATGCTAAAAAATACTTTTTAAACTAAGAAAATTATGGAAAAATACTTTTTAGACTATTTATATTTATCTTAATCTAGGAAAATAGAAAACATATTTTTTTAAGCTTTTTCTGATTTTTTAGTATTAAAAGGTATTTAAAAAGGATTAAAAACTATTTAAAATAAAGAAAAATAGAAAACAGTGATGGAAAAATCTGAAAAATTCAGGAAAATGTTAAAATATTATTCTAAGTCTAAGAAAAATATAAAAACATATGCTTATTTGGAGGAAAATAAGGCTGCAGTACAACTGCTTAATAATAAGCAAATCAAAATAAGCTACAAGCTACCAAAAAGTACCAGCTGAACACAGAGGCTAAATAATACTATATTAAACCTATTTCAACCATTTAACAGTACTTGAGATCACTAAAGAAGCTTAAGTTAGATTTGAGCTTATTGGATTATAAGTACAAAACAGTGACTAAGTGGCACTTTTAAGCACTTGCACAAGCTAAGCAAGTGAGTTAAATGGAAAAACAGAAATAGGGACTTACAATAGACCTGGCTAACTACACAAGGACCAAAAACCAGCTTATCACAAGCTTGATTGAAGCTTGTGAAAGGGCTGCAATTTGTGCCTGTACACACTCAGTGAATACTGAGTGTGTGCAGGGCAATTGGTAGCATATGGAAAGCTTATTTAAGAGCTTTTAGAAACTGATAAAAGGAAAGCAACTATGAGATTAGTAAAATAGACCAACTGATCTTTCAAATCCCAAAGTTTCAGAGAATTTGATCCAGTATTGAACACATGAGACATTAACAAAGTTTTACAAAAAACTGGAATTTCCAAATTTTGACCTTTGAAGTAAAAGTGAAAGGTTGACTTAAATGAAATTTGGAACCAATTTTTGGTTTGATACTGATATAATAGGATAGAACAAGTACAGTGCAAGCAGTATTTAACAACTCTAAACACAAAATAAGGATCTGCCAATCCTAAAATCACAACAGTTTGACAGAAGAGATGGATTAAGTTAATGTTGACTTTGGTGGTTTTGCAAATCCAAACTAAGGCTCAATTGAGTTCAAATAAACTATCCAAACTTGAAATAACAATTTCCAGCTACTGAGATACCCTATGATACAGTTTCCAAGGTTGATCCAAACACCATTTAAAGAACTGATATGAAAGTTTAAAGAAGTAAACTACTGATTTAGCTAATGCTGATGACTAAACTGAGTTCACTTGACCTAATCACAACTATTTAAGCAAATTAAAACTAATGATTACCACATATACTAGTACCAACAGAAACTACACAATGACTTGGAATTTGGAAATGAGAAAACTACTCACATGAGTCCAGCTTTACTGAAGCTTGACTGAAAACCAGAGATCACAATCCTAAACCCAATACCAATCCAAACCAGAATCTAGCTCAGTATCAACACATCTTCATTTCCATACCAAATTCCACTTCAGTTGACTTTCGTTGACCAAAGTAAATTTTTAGATTAGAATCTGAGTAGTGCTTGTAATAAGTGACTAATAAGCTAGATTAAGCTTATAAAAGCTTTTTCAATCCTTAGCAACAACTAAGTACAACATTTGAGTGTTTTGAGAATTTAAACATAAATAAAAATAAGCATAAACTGAATTTATGAAATTAAACTGAAATTAATACTTGTAATAGGTTTAGATTACATTAAAAACTTTAACAATACAACTTGGAAGCTTAATTAAATACTGAAAAGTAAATTTTAACTAAAACGACATTTTTAAACTAAAACTACACTACTTAGGTAACTATATTGCCTCTCCTTTGGTATTTATTGATCCTTTTTACTCCATATCGACCTCTGAAAATATCCCACATCAATCCAGCTGTTGAATTCATCACAAACGTCCACTTGGAAAATTGGCGGGAAAAAGTCTTATGAGCAGGTTTAAGCATTTAATGCTTCTTGGACTTTGTTGGAGGTGGAGGGGGACAGGGTGTGAAGAGGTAGTGTGGAGAAGTGGTATTGAGCAGGTGGAGGAGCAGATGGCAGTGATATAGTGGACACAGGTGTTGGAGGTGAAGGAGATGAATAGTGGCGCGATTCTATCTGTTTTAAATATTGGGCCGGGTCATGTATTGGGTTGGCCGGGTTTTGTGGATTGGATTAATATCAAAGGGTCCATTTGGTTTAATAACTTCACAAGGACCAAACTTGTAATATTCTGAAACTGAAGGACCAAAACTGCCACAATACCAAAGTTATCACAAGGACCTATATTGCCAAGTATAAATAATAAAAGGACCATTTTTGATTATTTTATATATATATTTTTTTTTAAACTTAAAAGGACCTATTATGTAATTTTCTGAAACTTGAAGGGTTAAACTTGTAATTTTCCAAAAGTTTATCATAAGGACCATTTTTGTCAAATATTAATAGTACAAGGTTAAAACTTGATAATTTTCCAATTTTAAAACCTTAGGGACTAATTTTGACATTTTTGCAAAGTTGAGGGACCAAAGTTGTAATTTTGTGATTTTAAACTTCAAAGGATTATTTTGAACAACTTGTGAATCCCAAGGACCTAAAATGATATTTTACAAGTTTTTGAATGACCAGGGACTGTTTTTGACAAATTTTCAAACTTGAGGGACTAAAACTGCCAAATATGCAAACTTGATACGTTTTTCACCAGATTTTGATGTTTTTGCATTTAAAACATATAAAACACTTGTTTGTGATATTTTTATCATTTTGAAGCATTTCTGAGTGTTTTCAGATGTTTTTGGCATTCTAACAGTATAAAAATGATGAGTATTTAGACACTCATCAAGTATCACGGCGGAAAACCTTCGCCACCCAACGTGGCACCCTCGCCATTGCTCGCCGGCCACCGCCACCATACCAGGCAGCCTCGCCGTTTGCTTGTTCGCCACCCCAACGACACGGAAGAAGACAAATAAGGTGACAGAGTTTGATGCAACTTTATTTTCTTTTTTTGATTTTAAATTTCGTTTTATGTTTTTAGTGTGTGTGAGTATGTGTTTTTAGTATGTGTGAGTATGCGTTTTGTGTTTCAGATCTAGGGGAAAAAGGAATTAATGTCAAGTTTGTCAAAAATGGCCCATCAAGTATGTATTGTTTTTTTTAAGGGCATCAAGTATGTATTGTTGGTCAAGTTTGAAGGGCATCAAGTATGTATTGTATTACTAATATTTTAAATAGATGAATTAATTTTTTTTTTTTTTTTTTTTTTTTTTATTATTGTATTTTGTAATTTTATTTAAATGAAATGAATTTTATTGTGTTGAAAAATATGGAAAAAAAATAAAATGAGGGTGGGTGGGGCCCAAATGAAAAAGTTTGGGTTAGTTGTGATTGGGGGGTATTTTTAAGTGAGTGTGTTGGAGTGATGTGGAAGTGATGTGGCACAAGTGGGGCCCAAATGAAGAGGAATGTTGTGCCATGATACTCCATGCTCTTAGTTGTGGTTAGTTGTGGAGGTTTGTTATGATGATGTGGCGCTGATGCGGCGGTGATGAAGAGGTGAAACCTCTTCACCACACCTTCCTCTCTTAGGTGTCGTTTGTTTTTTCAGAGCTTTTACCTCTTTATCTGCAAACCATGTCTGCAAAAGAAGAGATTCATTTAAGCTCTTCATCTGCAAGAAGAAGACCATTTGTTTTTTGTGTTATTGAAGTACTTCTTTCCTTTTTCTTCTTTTTCTTTTTCGTTTTTCTTTTTCATTAGTATTTTTTGTGCTATTGAAGCAACATTTTTTTTCCTTTTTCTTTTTCACTAGTTTTTTGTGCTATTGAGTGCAAAACAAGCAACCGCTTAAAATACGAAGTATTAAAGACAATACATAATGGTTCTGTTGGAATCACTCCTAAACTAGAATTCAAGTGTTAGTAATTAATATGTAATAGTTAGCTTAATTATGGCTTTTATGTTAGTAATCAAGGCTAGGCTCATGTAGAAAGCCCATGAGCCTATGCCAAAGCCTAATAAGGGAAAGGAAGGGAACTTGCATGTTGCCCTAGTTCCTTCCTATAAATACCCATGTAAACCATCCTTAGATGGTTGGTTGTTCACTTTCACATTTATCCTAAGCTTAAACATTCTCTCATTCTTACACATAAGTGTGCTCGTGTTTCATCCGATCCATTATTCTATCTCACTTCTTATATTGATGCTTGTATTACTAATATGGGAACCTAACAGTGGTATCAATCGCCAAATAGTTGGGTGAACGATTTTGTTTTTGAAGCTTAAGTGTTCTACGCGTAACTCTCGGTTTCAAAACTTTCATACGCAAAAAGCTTTGGGTTTTTCACTTTAAAATTCAATATTCTTGTACTTTAAAGGTTATTTGGTGATAAAGTTTAAGTTTTTGGCAAAAAGTTTCAAACTTTACGTGTATTTCCTTAGTTTTAAGCTTGGTTTCATACGTGTGGATATTTCTACGCGTAAGGTGTACAAAAGTTTTGGATCATCAAGTTTCACACTTTTGTGTTATTTTGGTGATATTCAAGCTGTTTCATCACAAAAATCTGCTTTAGAAACACTTTGGGCTGAAAATCAGTTTTGGTTAATCTTTACGCATAAGTAAACCCTAAGTTTACGCGTAAGCTCTTCAAGGTTTGATCTTCAGTGTTCTTGGTTTACTCAGTGTTTTCTTGCTTGGATAAGCCTGAAAACACTTCGACTTTGGATATCTTCTACACTGGAAAAGTGTAAAGGATTTTTGGGATAAAACCCTAGTTTTACGCCTAAGCATAAAAGCTTACGAGTAAATAATCTTACGCCTAAGCACATCTTACGCCTAAGGAAATATTACGCATAAGTTTCTTACTTCTAAGTCTTTAGTTTACGCATAACCTAAGGTTTCACCAAGTCTACGTGTAAGTTACTTTTAAGCGTAAGTTTCAATTCTACGCGTAAGGTGGTGTTTTTACGTGTAAGCTAATTCCTTTGCCTAAGCTTGATTTCTACGCCTAAGGATACTTCATCAACAAATTTTCATTCGACTACAAAGATCCATTTTACAACACAAGTTATCAAGATGTCTCAACCACCATACTCTAACTACTTTCCTCATGTGTATCCTCAACAACAACAACAACAACAACTCAGTCCACAACAACAACAATTCAATCTACAACAACAAGTTTATCAACAACAATTTCAACAAAAATTTACTCCAGGATCAATTCAACCACAAATGATTCAACCACCACCTAGTCTTCAAGTACAACCTTACACAAACTTTAACAATCAACATCCATCCATGAATACTATGAAGGAACCGTCTTGGTTTGGAAAGATGTGTGAAGCTTTAAGTAGCCAACAATCCATTCATGAGGCTGGATCACTTGATAGACCTCCAGTGCTCACTCCCGGAAACTACGATCAATGGGTGATTAGGTTCTTTAGGTTTTGTTATCTAAAGAAACCACATGGAAAGTTCTTGAAGAAGGTCATCATGGAAGGTCCATTTCAGATGCCTACTGTCGTTACACCCGGAGATCCAAATGCCAATCCACCATGAGGTGATGTCACCAACATTGCAAGTCTTACTGACCTCACTGCTGATGAACTTCTACATTTTGAAGCCGATGAACTAGCAATGCAATACATCCTTTTGGGATTACCCAATCCAATCCTTCGAAGTGTTGATGCTCAAAAGACTGCTAAAGCAATGTGAGAACATATTCATCTTGTCATGGAAGGTACTGAACTCAATCAAGAAGACATGGAATCCAAAATATACTTGGCTTATGAACACTTCATGATTGAACCCGGAGAGACATTAGAGTCATATCATCATCGCTTCTCAGACATAATCAATGACTTAGATAAACACAACAATATCATGCCAAGATTTGCAGTCAACACTAAGTTCCTGAGTAGTCTTGGTCCTGATTGGGAAAAGTTTGTCATTTTCATCCGTCAAGCTAAGAATCTTCATCATGCTACATACGGATTGTTGTACGACTATTTGAAGCCCCACCAAAAAGAAGTTGACAAAGAAAGGGTTATCCGTGGACAACCTGTTTCACCTTCACTTCCGGATAATCAACAATTAGCATTGTGGGCTCAAGCTTGTTATCCTCAATTCCCGACCTTACAAACTGTATTCATAAATCCTCCACAACCCGCTGCTCAACCATCTGCTGAGATAACACCTTATGATCCGTCACAACACCAATCTCAAGAAACTCAATTGGTTCCATACAACAACAAAAATGATCAAGCACTTTACAGTGAATCTAATGAGGATATAGAAGCTTTCGATGCATTACAACAAGGGTTTGTCATGATTGCTAGAGCCTTCGGCCGATATTCAAACAAATCCAATAATCGCATTCGTACCTCATCAAACACAAGGAATCAGGATGTTGTTAACAATGGACGTGTTGAAGTTCAGAATCGAGGTAATGTTCGTCAGATGGGCGATGGTCAAGGGTTTAATCAAATGGGAGGGAATAACATGGGTGCTCCACAACAACAAAGGGCTCAAGTGGTTGAACAGGGTAATGCTCAGAATGGGATTAATGGTCTTCGTTGTTATAACTGTAATGAGAAGGGTCACCTGGCTAATGCATGCCCAAAGCCGAGGATTAGAGGCAGTGCTTATCACAAAGAGGCTCTACTTTTGGCTCTCAAGGATGAAGCTGGTGGAACCCTCACAAACAAAGAACAGAGTTTTATGGTAGATGCAGACTCAGATGATGATATGAAGGACTTGCAGGCTAATGTAGCAGTTATGTTGATGGCAAACATGCACGAACTCCACATGAGTGACACATGCCCAGTGTATGACACTGACGGCTTTTCTCAGGTACCCGATCAAACCATATTCATCACTGATCTTATATCTCAGCCAACATCTGAATCCGACGAGGCTCAAAATGTTCAACATGAGCCATCCACATCTTATTATGATGATTCTCAACTAGATCCAGTAGTTACATTTGACGATCAAGATGACCTCCTGGTTACCATTGATAATCAAGTTGACTCCGTGGTTATACTTGAGGATCTGAATAATGATCATGTTGAGACTCACATTGAACATGCTGAATCTTTGCCTAATCCAGATATTGACCTCTTACTTAATTACCAACGATCCCGAATGGAACAATGTTGTGAACTCAATCAGCAATTAAAAATTAAAAATGCACTGTTAACCAGGGATATTGAATGCTTAAAAAGGCAACTTAACGTTTTTAAAACTCAAGAAAAACGTGAACAAGGTTTTGAAGTCGCTTTTGCTAAATCTTTCCAAAACGAAAAATCATTAGAACGACAGATACGTGATCTAGTCGCATCCAAGAATGCTTTGTTGTCTCAAATAGAACAACTGAAATATGACCATAAACAACAACTTAACGCTCTTACTTTGGAAACTCAAAAAGCCAAGGCTGAGTTGTTAACTTGTCAAAAATAGTTCTCTGAGTACAAAAAGCATTCCACGAAACGAATAGATGACTATCTTGAAGAAATTGTCGACTTACAGAACAAAATCAAAGAGTTTCGAACTGTTGTTTATAAACATGGTGAATCAATCACAACGAGTCAAAAGTTTACTTTCAAACCAAATCCAAATGGATATGGACCGAATCTTGCTGATTACAAACCTTTTTTTTCTAATAGAGCATTCAAACCAAATCCTGAAGTTTATAGTGCAGAACATAGAATTGATGATTCCATTATGAGTGTTGTTGAATATAATCGTCAAGAGGAATTAGATGCAGAAGACGAGAGTCGATCAAAATTAGAAAATGTTGTTTATAAAAAACCATTTAACTATTCAAAAGCCGTCACTTTCGTTGCACAAAAGGATTTTTCTAACACACCTTGGGTTATCACACCTACTTCTGAGGGTTCCCTTTCCAATACTGTACAAATTAATGGTCCTTTACCTTCACTTAGTGAAATAAAACCATTAGCCGAACAATGTAAAATTATAAAATACTTTGAAACATTCATTTCGGACATCAAACTTTTGGAACGTGAAATTGAATTTCATTCTGAAATAAAAGTTAAACATTTTTAATCACCTCTTGCGCGTGCACAAAGAGATATTCTTCAGAAAATAATTTTACCTCATGTCCGAAATTTGAAAAATTGTGCTATATATTGGGAAAGGGATTTTCACAAGGAGCTTGGACTTATGAAAAGAGTTTTCGAACAAACAGATACATCGATTTCAAATACAAAACGTAAAAAGAAAATGTGACGAAAAGATGTTGATCGACTCTTGGAAGATGTTATCTCTGCTGATATCCATAATGTTGTGTTACTACATTCTTTTGCATATGCATTTGATTTTATCACTGCTGATTCTGTTGATTCTGTTGAAAATGTTGAGAATACTGATACTGTGTCAAAAATCAAGTCTTTAAAAGTTGAAAATGAACGATTGATAAACGAACTTTCAAATGCTAAATGTCGTCTTCAATGGTGTCAAAAAGATTGCCATAATCGTGAACTCGCTTTGCAAAACAAAATCAACCTGTTGCATACCAAAACTCTTTGTCCAAAACTTGAGCAACTGGATGACCAAAATGTGTCTTTAAAGTGTCAAATCTCAAAATATGAACAAGAAATTTCAAAAGTGAAAAAGCAATATAGTGTCATATTTGATTTACTCAAAAAGACTCGTGCTCAAGCATCAAAAGATGTTGATAATCATCTGGCATATACCAAAGACGTTTTACGACGAGACGGACTCACTCGTTCTAAAAATCTAGATTTGTTACACAAAATCCATGATCTAAAGGCATAGTTGGTGATACTTAAGAAAGATAGGGATAGTAACACTGTAGTAACTACACCTAAACAGATTCAAACTGACTCTAGAATATCTCATGACAAACCACAAGAATCTAATGTGCTTCCCTCTACTGAAACAGGAATAGTTTCCTCTTTTCCCAACGCCTGCACTTCACAGCCTAGGAGCAATACAAGGAAGAATAGGAAGTTGCGACGTAAGAAAAGAACAATAAAGAATGCTGAAGTAGAAGAACACCTTAGGACTTTGAATAAAACTCAAGTTGCACCCACTTTAGATATTGCGTCTGACAAATGTAATGGAAAAAGTATTGTAACGAATGCTGAACCACTAAGTAATTTAAATGTTAAGTTTGAAGCTTCTTGTGTTGGATGTCATAAAAGTACATTTTCTGGTTGTCATGACAAATGTGTTGCTACGACTATCTTATCCCGTAAGCGGAACAATAGAAAACGGAATACCTCTAGACCCACTACTGCTTCTAAGTCTGTGCTAGGTAAACCGCCTTCTAGTGCTCATGCTTTAATCATTGATGTACCCTTAGAACCCACTTCACCTCCTAGGAAGAACTTATCACCTAGTGCATTCACTAAGACCAAAGCTAAGACTGGTTGGAGATGGCCGAAATGGTTACATAATACACTTGGCTTTACATGGATACCTAAAATCATGAACATGTGTGTTTCATCTATATCTGCATCGGAACCTCTAACTCTTCGGGTTCCAAATCTACTTCTATTCCATCTGTGTCGTTTGTGTGTAATGCAGGTGATACAGATCATCCTCTGGGTTATTGATAGCGGATGTTCCCGGCACATGACAGGCAATCTCAAACTGTTATCAAACTTTATTTCAAAGTTCATTGGCACTGTCAGGTTCGGGAATGATCACTTCGCAGCTATTATAGGCTACGGAGATTACATCAATGGTAACATCAAAATTAGCAGAGTTTACTATGTGGAAGGTCTCGGTCATAATCTCTTTTCAGTCGGTCAATTCTGTGATGGAGATTTGGAAGTTGCTTTTAGGGAGAAAACTTGTTTCATTCGTGATCTACAAGGAAACGATCTTATGTCTGGTCAACGCACATCAAGTCTCTACACAATTTCAATGCAAGACATGATTGCTTCATCTCCCATTTGTCTACTTTCAAAGGCAACATCTACTAAATCTTGGCTATGGCACCATCGTCTCTCACATTTAAACTTTCAAACCATAACCAACCTTGCTCGATACAAACTTGTTGAAGGTCTCCCAAGATTCCGATATTCTAAAGATCACCTCTGCTCAGCTTGTGAACAAGGGAAAAGCACTCGTGCTCACTTTCCTTCAAAGGTGGAACACAACTCACAGCATGTGCTTCATCTTCTTCACATGGATTTGTGTGGCCCGATGCGCGTGCAGACGATTAATGGCAAACGCTGCATCTTGGTAATTGTAGATGACTATTCAAGATGGACTTGGGTTTATTTACTTCGAAGTAAAGATCAAGCTCCACAGATGATCATCACCTTTCTCATGAAAATTCAAGTTCAGCTCCGGAACACGGCTAGACAAATCAGAACAGACAAAGGAACTGAATTTGTGAATCAAACTCTTCGTGTATTTTATGAGAAAGTGGGAATTGAGCATCAAACATCCATTGCACGTACACCAGAACAAAACGGAGTCGTTGAAAGACGAAACCGTACGTTAGTGGAAGCTGCAAGAACAATGTTAATTAATGCTAAACTTCCAGATTACTTGTGGGCTGAAGCTGTGTCAACCGCATGCTACACTCATAATCGCTCAATGATTACCAAACGCCACAACAAAACACCTTATGAGCTTATCCATAACCAAAAACCGAATCTCAAACACTTTCATGTATTTGGATCTCTTTGTTATCCAAATAATGATCGTGATGACTTTGGTAAGCTCAAAGCCAAAGCTGACATTGGAGTCTTTGTAGGATATTGTGAAAACTCAAAGGGTTTCCGGATCTGGAATCATCATACAAGGGAGATTATGGAAACGATTCATGCCAATTTCGATGAGCTTACAGAAATGGCTTCTGAGCATAACAACTTGGAACCCGGTCATAACCATTTAAACTTCCCTCAAACCCCATCATCAGCTGAACCTAGTTTACAACTAACTCAATGTCAAATGGAACAGCTATTTGCTCCTCTGTTTAATGATGATGTTGATGAACGTGCACCAGGTGTATCCAATGTTTCCGCTGCTCAACCTGATCAAAATCCAATATCTGATACACCTGCTACAACAACTACTGTTGAGGAAGAACCACCAGTTGATTCTACAACAACAGTTGAACAAACCGTATCCAATGACGCTGAACCAGCTGATGATCTTCTGAACAATGAAGTACCACCACCTGCAGATTATGATCCAAATGCGTTCTTCAACCCTTTTGCAAATGCTTCTGCTACTTCTGATGTTGCGGAATCATCTAAAAGTCATTTGAATCCTCCTAATCTGCAGAATGTATATCAACATCAACCCTCCACACATCGTTGGACAAAAGACCATCCTCTTGTGAACATAATTGGAAACCCTAATCAACCAGTCGTAACTAGACAACGCCTTCAGACTGACAGTGAACACTACATTTATGCACTTACCGTTTGCCAATCTGAACCCAAAAACATTAAAGAAGCAATGACCTATGACAACTGGATTGAATCCATGCAAGAAGAACTTAATCAGTTTAAACATCTTGAAGTATGGGAATTGGTTCAAAAACCAACAGGGGTCTATGTTATTGGTCCGAAATGGATTTGGAAAAACAAGTTAGATGTTGACGGTACGGTTATCAGAAATAAGTCACGTTTGGTGGCTAAGGGTTATAGACAAGAAGAGGGGATTGATTTCGAGGAATCATTCGCTCTGGTTGCTCGTCTTGAGGCTGTACGGATTTTTCTGGCATTTGCGGCTCACATGAACATCACGGTCTTTCAGATGGATGTCAAAACTGCTTTTCTTAATGGACAACTGAAAGAAACAGTCTATGTTAGTCAGCCAGAAGGATTCGTTGATCCAGAGTTCCCTAATCACGTCTATAAACTGAAGAAGGCTATGTACGGTCTCAAACAAGCCCCTCAGGCGTGGTATGATAAGTTATCATCCTTTATCATTGCCAATAATTTCGTCAAAGGTTCGGTCGACCCTACACTTTTCATACAATATCACGGGGCACACATTTTAATCGTTCAAATTTATGTGGATGACATCATTTTTGGGTCAACACATCTAAAATACTCAAACGCTTTTTCAAAACTTATGAAAAAACATTTTGAAATGTCCATGATGGGTGAACTTACGTTCTTTCTCGGACTTCAATTTCATCAATCACCCCGTGGTATTTTTCTAAGTCAGTCAAAATATACCCTTGAAATTTTAAACAAACATGGAATGCAAACCTGTGATACCTATGCCACATCAATGGCACATACCAAGAAACTGGATGCTGATTTGCATGGGAAATTGGTTGACCCTACCAAATACCGAAGTATTATTGGGTCTCTCATGTATCTAACAGCCAGCAGGCCTGATATTGTCTTTGCTGTATATCTTTGCTCCCGTTATCAGTCGAGACCAACTGAAACTCACCACTCAGAGGCTAAAAGAATCCTCTGATACATCAAGGGAACCATTAACTTGGGGATCTGATATCCGAAGGATTATGGTTTTGAACTAATATCTGTTTCAGACGCTGATCACGCAGGATGCTTAGACTCACGGAAAAGTACTTCAGGAGTATTACAATTTCTTGGTGATAAACTGGTATCATGACAATCGAAGAAGAACGATTGTACATCGCTGTCCTCAACAGAAGCAGAATATGTAGCCATGTCGGCGTGTTGTGCTCAAGTCATTTGGATGAGAACACAACTCAAATACTATGGTTACATATTTGACAGAATCCCGATGTACTGCGACAATCGGAGTGCTATTGCGATATCGTGCAACTCTGTTCAACATTCAAAATCAAAGCACATCGATCTTCGATATCATTTCATCAAGGAGCACGTGGAAAAGGGTACCGTTGCATTATACTTTGTGGGTACTGAATACCAACTGGCAGACCTTCTCACCAAAGCCTTAGCTCCTGCTAGGTTTAATGAGTTGGTCCACCGGATTGGTATGCGGTGTTTGAATCCAGAGGAACTGCATGAACTTTTAAAGCATTCTTAAAACCAGTCAAACACCAAAACACCTTTTGTAAATATTTTTCAAAAACAAAATACAAAAAAAAAAAAAAAAAAAAAAAAAAAAAACGGTTAAAACAACAAAAATAGTCTTCTATCTATATTTCTTTTAACATGGCAAGTACAATTCTTCCGTCAACACTTTACTCTTTCAAAATTCTGTATTTTCACGGTCAAGTGTTGAGGGGGAGAAAGTAAATATTTTTCGGTTTCATAAAACCTTGTACTTGCATGTTACCTTATCCCGGTTATTTCTTTGATAATTGTGGTCACATTTATGGTTTACTGACACTCCCCGGACTCAAATTTATAAAATTTCATTATTTCTTAAGTCAAGGGGGAGTGTTGTCAAGTTTCTTTCCAAATATCATACTTTGCGTAACCAAAATGGAAGTTATGGGCGTTGGATGAAAATGATTAAGGTGGAGGGACTGAAATTGTCAAAAGCTTAAAGTATTTTTTTAACAAAAACCTTCACCTAATTTTTCATATCATTAATTTCACCACATTTATTACTCATCTACCCAAATCCTACGCCTATCCTTCCATCTTCAAATCGGTGCTTTAAACTCCAAATTTGTAAGTTTGTTAATGATCTTCGTGCTATTTTGAACAATGGTTTTGGGTTTCAAACAAATCCAACGGCTAAATATTGAGTTTGGATGAATCTTGTGTTCTACGCATAAGCGTATGAACACAAGATCATCACTTGTGTGTTTGTGATGATAAACATGGTGTCAAAATGTTTAAACAATTACTCTTAAACCATTTCTATCATCCAAATCCACCCAGTAACAAGAATTGACCATTTTTCAAATTTAGGGTTTATAAGTCGATTTGGGTGTTTTCTTGTGAGTGTGTTTCTGTGCAATTAGATAGTTGTATGATGATTGAAACATAGTTAATTAACCTAAACCACACTTGTATCTTACCCATAAACAACTAATTGAAAGTATTTAAGATTTAGGGTTTAAGTTCATACGAATTGGGCACTTTTGACCCATTAGGTTTTTAATGTTAAAACTTGTTGCAACATGGTCATATGGCCTCTAAGATATCACAGAATTCATTTGGTGTCAATTCTATGGCTAAATCTCTTACTCGTAAAAATTGAATTCTAGGGTTTAAGGTTTTACGCGTATGAGCATCCTACGTGTAACTGTTTTTGATTAAGACTTCATGTTAGACTGAAAGGGATTGAATGTGATGTTAATAATGGTGTTATGATGTATTTATTTCAGGATTATTATGCGTGAAAATTCAGAATCAAGGTTAATTGAGCTTCTACGCATAAGGATCACCTTACGCGTAGAATGTTATGCGTAAGAGTAATCTTACGCGTAACCTTTACGCGTAAGGTTCTACAAAGGGGACTACGCGTATCCTGTGAAGGATATGCGTAAACAGTAACCTTTATGCATAAGGTTCTCTCTTACGAGTAAGCCTTACGCGTAAGGTTCCATATACGCTTACGCGTAAGCTCTATGCTTAAGGCCATCTTTTCCTACGCGTAACATTTCTTACGCGTATGTTAAGATCCTACGCATAAGCTTATGCTTACGCGTATAACCACTACTGTTTACGCATAAGCTTGTAATTTTACGCCTAAGCCTTAGATCAACCAAAATTATGAATTGTTACGCGTGCAAACTTGTAAATAAATAAATCATAACGTCACAAAACCAAAATGTCATTAATAAGCTTAAATGTTTAATAAGTTGTGAAAATAAGTGAAAACTTGGACTTTAAAACTCAAAGTTAATCTACTCACGAAATTTGTCACGACATCTTTGGACTATTGGACTAACAAAGGACATTGGACTCGTAACAATCATTGACACATCACATTCAATAAATAGACAATAAAATCAACTGTTAACTAACGTAATGTCTTTCGATATGTTGGTTCTTTTGGCTAAATATCTTTCAGATCACGATATGGACGTTCAAATGCAAAATGTGGATGCACCAAATGTTCTCACTGTTGAAGATATCTTCCCTAATGGTTACCCAATGAAGATTGGAAAGAACAAACTCAGAGTTGATTTTGATAACTTCACTTGTTCCGAGTCTTCGTGTCAGATTGCAGTGGATATTCTGAAGACTCACCCTTACCAGAACATGCTCACAAATTCTGCTACTGTGCCGGAGATCTACATTCACCAATTCTGGCATACAATACATAAGATCAAAGGTCAAAGTGTTGTGACGGTGACGCTTAACAACAAACAAGTCACCATCACGCCAGCAGATTTGAGGGCTATTCTTCTTATTCCTGTCATCGAGCCTACTGAATACAATGTTACTCCAACGGAAGAGGTCGTTCTTCAGTTCATGGTCGACATCGGCTATGATGAAGCTACCGGGGTAATCACAAAGCACTCATATGTGGATCTCAAGAACATTCCCCAGCCATGGAGAACCCTCTACATAATGATTGCCAAATCCGTTTCTGGACGTGATAGTGGTCATGAGCATCCCAAGCTCATGGAACTAAAAATATTTTGGGCTATGGTCAACATGAAACACATTGAAGTTGAAGCTCTTATATGGGATGACATGATGTCTTACCTTAAAAAGCCTGGCACCAAGATCCCGTATATCAGATACACCAAATTGTTGATCCAAAGAGCTCTAGGGTATAATCATGATATTCCCTTGAGACTTGATGACCCCAACCAACACTCCGTATTGTATGAGCCCACACTCACTGTCAGATTTAAGGACTCAACAATGAAGAAACAAGGTGCAGTGTTGCCAGATCATCTTCTTACAGATGCTATCAAAGGACTCTATTCGTACAAACGATATATGGTAGCAGTAGAAGCAGGCAAAGTAGGTTTCCTTGATGAAAATTCCTCTGGTACACCTACTAGGAAAACCAGGAGAGGCAGTGCAGGAAGTATCACGAGCACTGAGAGTACGAGAAAGTGTCCTAAGAGGAGTCCTTCCCGCAAAAGGAAAGTTCCATTAAAGGAGGCAATCTCTATTCCCAAACCTGAACCATAACTGAAGGACGAGGACTCAGAGGAGACTGACACCGATGAAGAGGTTACCTATTCAGAAACTCCCATTGATGACCCACTAACTGTTGCAAAACCTCTAAGTCCTAAGGCTGATAAAGGTAAAACCCCAGTTGCGGAGCCAGAGGAAAAGGAGAGCTCGGATGAAGAACCGCTGGACAGAGACTATAGGAAAAAGCTGAAGAATCTGAGACTCCAACACGTTGCTAAAGAGTTTAATCTGCAACAAACTCGTGGCGTCGGAGGGTCAAGTGGTGGAACTCTAGCCACACCAGTTTCTGATGCGGTTAATCAACCCAATAAGGGAACTGGTACCACCACTCATAAACAACAACAAAAGCAACTGGAGGACTCTATCAACTACGACTTTGAGGAACCAGAAATGAAGAAGTCTGAGAAAATTTCTGATGAAGATGCTAAGGTTGCAGCTAAAGAAAATGCAGAAAAGGAAGCTCAAGCTCAAGCAGATGAAGAAGCCAGGATTAAGGCTGAAGAACTGGCTAAATCTGGAAAAGATGACGATATTAATTATGATGATTTTCTTCTAGATAGTCCAGCACGCTCCAAGGAACTAACTTCTGAGCCACCAAAGGGCCCTGAGTCTCCTCATGTCTCATCATCATCAGACTAGTCTTCTCACTCTTCACCTCCATCATCCAAAGGCACAACCAGATCCGCATCCAAGTCAGTAAAAAACCAACTGAATCTTGGATATCCCGAGCTAAGACAAAGATTGTCAAAGCTGTCAAGAAATTCAGGAAAAAGACGTGACCAACAAAAAGCTTAATCAACTAGCTGACAGAATCAACTTTCTTCAAGACGGGATAAACGAGATGTTGAGTGAAAGGGAGCATATCCAGAAGCTTCTCAAAGGAGATTTCCAAAGGGAATTGGAGAATACGGCTAGAGAATATACTCATAAGTTTCTTCTCGACGTCGTCCCAGGAGTGACAAAAGAGATGTTCACCAAACAACTCTATCCGAATCTCATGCAGTTAGCCAAACAAACAATCAGATCAACACCCTTAACTATTACAATCAACCCAACTGAGCCTACAGCTTTCTCTGATGCAGAATTGGTGTCCAAGCTTGTACTTCAAATGTCAAAACGATCTGGAACGTTTACCTCTGACGGAGGTAAACTGTTTGAAGCATTGCTGGATTACCAACTTAAAACGGGATGCAGAGCGGCAGCTGAAACGGCTAAGCGTCCTAGAGATAATGATGATGCGGATAAAGACAAAGAATCGAAACGCAAGAAGATGTCTGGTGAACCCTCCTCTATGCCACCACCAACCCAAAGGACTCCAACCAAGAGACAATCTCCTCCAAGTTCTGCTGCTACTGAGAAACCTCAGGACTCTGAGTTACCACCTCACACAGAGAAAACCAGTGATCATTTCGAGTACACTGGTGGTGATGATGAAGAGATCCCAGAGCCTCAACAATAACCCACCTCTCCCGCCTTAACAAAGAAACCAGAGTCCTCCTCAAGGCCAAAGAAGAAGAAGACAAAGACCAATGTTGTCTCACGGCTAGACGAAGATGACACCGCAGAATATGACTGGTTTTCTACACTTGTTGATGCTACTCCCTCACTACCAGAAGGTCAAGAAATGGTAGATGGTCATACTATGGATCATGTGAAGCTGATTCAAGAACAGTTTAAAGTGAAGAAGATGACTAAGGCTGAGCTAAAGAGAATCAAGAATGATGCCTTCCAACTGCTTAAAGACAGCTCAGAGAGTGCAATTGAAGTCGAATACCATCTCGACAACATTGCCCGAGCTATGTCAAACAATATCGATTGGCTCAATCTCGAAGCTAACATCGACTTCACAAGACAAGACAAAGCTCCCTACTACACAGACTGGACCAGACCTCTACCAATAATTGGCCGACCGGATCAACCTCAAATTCCATACCGTTACTTCTTCAACAATGACCTCGAATTTCTTCTACACGGTAGCGATGTTACAAGGAAGTACGCTATGTCACTCACATTTCATTTTCCAGCAGCAATCTATTCCAACAATACAGCCATCGAGGAAGAAGCCTCACATATGTTTGCTGCCAAAGTGGAAAAATATGACCTTGATGCGATGTATGGGATTCATCATTGGCTTGAACGCCGAAGAATCTTCTACAAAAGCTGCCAGGTTCAACAATCGAAGAAGGAAGTGTTTAGTGATAAACGGATCATTGCTATTAAGCATGTTACTCTTTCGTCAAAGTGGGACTACACATTCCTCAAGAACATTGTGGTCAAAAGACAAGACGAAGAGGACTATGACTTATGTGAAGCGGATTTTCCGAGACTATCGCTAAATGACATTGAAGATATGTATCTCGCTAAAGTGCAAGGACGAATGCGACATTTCTCCACAACTGTCCAACGTGAATACATCAAGTCATTACTCATCTACATCAGAAGCATAGTGATCCAAGAACGTGTAGAAGACATACAACTTGCCGTAGAATCTTATCAGAAACGCGTTAATCTCACTAAACCACAACTAGACCTTCCCGACATAAACCAACTTCCTCAGTACACCCTCATCAGCAAACCATTTGGAGTAGTCTACCATAGTGAACTACACCGAAATTGCTTAATGGTGTGCAAAGAGCTTCATAAGTTTGGGGATCATACACTGAAGAAAGTCAGGGATGGTTTAGCCTATCGGTTAAAGGCGATAAAAGAAGGCATTGGGTCACCTAAGAGATGGAATTTGAGGGAGAGAAGGGATGTGAAGAAGATCATCACGCGGATTAATGAAAGGTTGTTCAGAAGGGATCAGTTCAGAACATTGGAAAGCTTTGTAGGTGGTCGTCCAAGCATATCTCTTACAGGCTATCAATGTCCAGAACACATTCATGGAGTTATTGATGGACTACCTGATTCTCCTGGTAACCCTTGATTTGTTTCATTATCTTATCATTTGGATGTGTGATTTTTTATGACAATGGCTTGTGCACACATAACAGTGTACAACCCGTACTTGTATTGAAAAGACCCTGTGGTACGCTTCAGTGCCACAATCCTATAAAAGGAGCGAAAGCTTCTTACTTTTGAGTAAAACTTATCAAAACTTTCTCTTTTCAAAGTTTTGCTCAAAAGGACAAGTACTTCCCCTTATGATTTGTCAAAACCTCAAAAGTTAATATCACTTGTTGAGGGGGAGTATTTGCTTACAAACTTTGTTCACAAAATTGTTCTTCGTGGTAATCTTCCCACAAAACTTGAAATGGACATATTCGATATCAAATTTCATCAAAAATAATTTCAAGCTAGTTCACTAGTAATGTAAACGTGTCTCGCAAAGGACTTGTCCGAGTAGATTGTACCATTCGAGAAACTCTTGGTAGACATGAACCTTGACGGGTTAGAGGTTTGTCCACACCTTCAAGGTAGTTATTAGAGCTAGTTGTCACCTAAAAGCTGACAATGTAACTCTTTAACTATGAAACGTAACCGTGTCTCACGGGGGATTGTCTATCTTGAGTTGATCAATTCAAAAGTGCGCGCTCTTCTCTCACCATGCATATTTCTGTCAAAATACTTAAGCATGTGTGGAGGGGGTGTTAGGAATTAGAAATTCCAGGTATTAAAGAGTCGGTCACCTCAAGTATATGTAAAGGTTAGAAAGCTCGTAGTCGTAGTTATTTTAAGTTAAGTAGTATTTAGTTTTGTAACACCGTTGAGGACGGACGGGTCTTTACCCATTGTATGCCTGATCCACAGCCCGTTGTGTGGCGTTTTATGTAAGACTATAAATACTCTCTACCTCCCAAGGTAGAGAGTTGGAGCTCATAATAATATTTTCTTTCTCTCACTATAGTTCCCAACTCTCTTCCTTTCTCTCACTAGAACTTTCTCTCTCTAACATACTTATACGACTACTTTGATCATGGTTTAGAGTGTATATGAAATATAATATCTTACAATTGGTATCAAGAGCCATGGTTTGATCACTCATCTTTTATGCTCTTTGTTTTGGTGGATTTCATAAGGTTTTTGGTGTATTAAGGGTTTAGGAGAGTTTGATTCATTTGGACAAATTCTAGTGGTAAAGTTTGAATTTTGCTTATACTTTTGTGTTTAGGATCATCATATGTTTTTATGTTTTGAATTGGAAGGCTTAAATCATTGTGGTTTGGTTGTTTTGGATTGATAAAGTGGTTATTTGTGAAAGAAGGACTAAGCGAGTTGAGTCTCGGACTTGTGTTTCTTCAAAGCGAGTTGCTTTGTTATTTGATGCGAGTTGGTACATGCGACTTAGCTTTTTAGCGAGTTGATATTTATGCGACTTGGGTTCTAAGCGAGTTGTTTCTTTAAGCGACTTGAGATCTAAAGCGACTTAGCTATTTAGCGAGTTGTAATGTTAGCGAGTTAATTTAAGCGACTTAGTGTTCAAGCGAGTTGATTGTGTTGCGAGTTGGCTATTTAGCGACTTGATTCATTAAGCGAGTTGACTGTGTTGCGAGTTAATGCTGATGCAACTTGGCTATTAAGCGAGTTGATTACTTAAGCGAGTTGTTAATTAAGCGAGTTATGTAGTTAGGTACTTATTCATTTAGGCTTGTTACTTCTTCGCGATACATTCTTACGGTTGTTCTTTTGGTTTAGTAAAATCCCATGAAAGAATCAATTTCCCGGTTTAATCAAAGTATAGTAAAATCCCGTAGAGCTTGAAACATGTCTACAAACGTTCCTACTATCATCTCCACTGTTTCCGAGGATGTTCAAGCACCTGGTTCAGATACTCGTCCACCCATGCTTGACAGAACTGACTACGACTCTTGGGCTCAACGAATCAGATTGTACTGTCTTGGAAAAGAAAATGGAGTCAACATTCTCAAATCCATTGATGAAGGACCATATCGGGTTGAGATGACTAGAGACTTAATTGATACAGCTGAAGATGGAACAATGATCTATGGAATTGACAGACCAAAGACATATGATGAGCTCGATGATAAGGAGAAAAAGAGATTCGATGCTGATATCAGGGCTTCTAACATCGTACTTCAAGGTCTTCCAAAAGATATCTACAAGCTGATCAATCACAACACCGAAGCAAAGGCAGTATGGGATAATGTCAAGATGCTTCTATCAGGTTCTGAATTAACCATGGAAGACAGAGAATCACAACTCTATGATGAATTTGAACACTTCAAGATGAAACCGGATGAGATTGTTTATGAGTACTATGTGAGATTCCACAAGCTTATTAATGATATGAGGAACATCAGAATGACTATGCCTAACATTCAGCTGAACTCTAAATTTGTGAACAACATGAATCCCGAATGGCACAAGTTTGTCACTTCTGTGAAGCTCACTAAAGGACTGAAGAATACAAACTATGAGCAACTCTATGCCTTCCTCCTTCAGAATGAGAGACATGCTATGTTTGAAAAAAGGATTCTTAATCAGTTCAAAACCAACCAGGGAGAGACAAGCTCTTCTAAAGACTCAACTGCCTTCTACTCAAACATCGGAATCACAACCAAAGCCTCACAAGTCATACCCATGGGTAATGGTAATCACAAACTCATTCCTGATCCTATGTTCAAACAAGCTGATGCTGATGCACACGTGGGAAATATCATTAATCAACTAGCTCTTCTAATTAGTCAAAACATGAATTCTCTCCCACAAACCAACAACAATCTCAGAACAGCATCTAACCCACACAATCAAGCTACTGTCAGAGATGGGAGGATAGTGGTGCAACCAGTTCAGGAAAGACAGTATGATCAGGGAAGAGGTGGAGCTGGTAGAGGTTATGTTGGTAATCAGAATCGAGGAAGGAATGGAAATCAAGGTCAAGCTAAGCCGATCAAATGCTACAACTGTGGTGGTGAGGGACACATTGCAAGGAATTGCACATCTCCAAAACGTCCACAGAATGCTGATTACTTCAGAGATAAGATGCTGCTTGTACAAGCTCAGGATAATGGTGCTGCTTTGGATGAAGAGGAGTTGTTGTTTCTTGCTTAGGGCAATGCCAAGACCTATGATGCTGATGTGGATGAGCAGCCAATTCAGGAGATAGGTCACAATCATCAGAATGCCTTTCAAGTCGCTGATTGTGATGCATACGACTCTGATGTGGATGATGGACCTACTGCACACATAATTTTTATGGCTAGCATTACTCCAATGGTTTCTCCCAAGGTCTCTTCTTCACCACAAGCTGGCCCATCCAATGACAAACTCATCTCAGAGGTATTAAAACTATACGATGATGCTGATGTGCAAAAGATGCATGACAAAGTACAATCATCTGAAACTATTGAATCAAATATTGAAAATATGGGTAATATCAATGTTGTCCAATATGATCAATATGTGAAACAAAGTGAAAGTGAAGTTGTACCAAGTGATGCATCTTCTGCAGTTAACAATGACTATATCTTTGATGAATTCACTGCATATGCTTCTGACGATTCTGTAATTTCTGAACTAAATGCCTATAAAGAACGTGTTGCTATTTATGAACAACGTGCAAAATTTGAGTTGACCACTCGTGAGCAGGAAATGGATGACCAAGTGCGTACAATCATTAGAAAAAGTAATTTTAGAGAAGAAGTATTAAAACAAGAGTTAAATTCCTTGCAAGAAAAGCTTTCTAAAACTGCTAAGCAAAAACAAGAACTTCAAGAAAATGTGAAAATGCTTAAGCAAGAATTTAATACAAAGGAATCAAAACTCTTGAAAGATTTTTCTAATCTAAAAACTTTGAAAAACAAACTTGAAAACAAGTTGTACATACAAGGGAACACCATTCAGACTGCTCACATGATCACTAAGCATAGAGTCTTAAGCGATAAGCATAGAATTCCCCTTGTTTAGATACCAAATCCAGAGGTCATTAAAAAGGCTAGAAATGCTCATAAGGTTCTTTATGATGGCAATGAAATCCTTAAACCTAGACAGAAACCTAGTTGCGTTGAGTGCACTGATAAAGATAAGAAATCAGATGAAGTCACTAGGGAAAAGATGAACAAGAAATTAGATGATCCTAAATATAAAGAAAAGAAAATAAAGATCACACCTCATGATTACAAGAAGGAAAACTGGATTTCCTTGAACATGTTTAAGCCTCAGACATTGTTGACTCCCGAACAAGTTTTCTGGAAAATGGATTTAGATAAGCAGAAAGCTGAAAATATTGTTGAAACAAACCCTCCCCTTTGGAAAATGCCTAGAGCGACTGTGTATCCTCCTAATACACCAATGCATCTTGTTCCTAGAACAATTGCCACTAAAAGCAAGACCTTAATTAGTCAATATGTTATCTTTCAACTATTTGTTGATTTTGAGAAAACTTGCAAGAAAAGGATCACACCCACTGGTATAACTGAAGGAGAAAGGGGTTTTGAGCAAACGAAAGAATGTTATTTAACTGAAGTCATGCCTTTCTTTAAACTGCTAAAAGATCATTTTGAAAGTCTTAAAAAGGGAATGAACGTAGACATTAAAGAAATGGAAAAGGAGTTTGATGCAATGATAGTTGAGGTTAATGACTATGAGCGAGCACTAAAATATAATGAGATTGAGAGAAAGAACTTGCATACATTAAATGAGACTCTTATTACTGAATGTGTTGCTCAAGATATGTTTTTCACTGCTACAAATTATTCTATTAATGCTTCCCAATTTCATGAACTATCTGTTGCCCTGAAAGTCTCCCATGATCGTGTCATTGAGCTTGAAAAAACTAATTCTGAACTAAATGAGAAAATTGAGCTGGATGATCACGACAATTTGGTTAAACATTTTTCTAAACTAGAAGTTAAGCATTTTAATTTACAACTAAAATATCAACATCTTAAAGAAAATGTCAAAACTTCAAATATCAAGACATCCTCAGATGCTCCAGAGTTTGATGCAGTTTTTCAAATTAACAAACGTGATGAACAGATTCAAGCTCATTGCAACACGATCAGGAAGTTGAAAGCCCAAATCTCTCAATTAAAGGGTCAAACGAACAATGTGACTGGTCCCCAAATGCCTCCTCTTTTAGATTCTCAGAATTCTCAAAACTTTCATCTTCAAAACTTAGTAAATGCTTTACAAAAGGAAAATGAGGTTTTTCTTGAAGAAAATGAAAAGGTTAAACGTCATTTCAATGAATTATTTGAATCTATAAAGGTCACTCGTAACAAAAATAACGAAACGGTAGCCTCGTTACAAAAAGAAATTGAGAATCTAAAGAGTCAGGTAAAAAGGAAGATGCCAATGACCAATGGGGAGAATGGTGTATCAAAGGTACATGTCTGTAATAAATATGCTTTGTCTGTGAAATATGTTCCTCCTCATCTTAGGAATAACAAACTTGCTATTCAAACATATTTCTCATACCTTAAGGACAGCCTAGAATGTCTCTGTGAGATTGTAGAAGAGGATAAGTTAGAGAAACCAGAAGATAATGCAATTGGCCATGCATGCTTATATGCCAAACGATCTCAAGAACTTCTAGAATGCCTAATTACAATATGCCCTAAAACCTTAGGTGAGCAAGTCAATCCCTTGATACCGTGTTCTATGCCTAGTGCCAAGCATGCAAGTCATTCAATGCCAAATGTTATGAATGTGAACCCTAATGTGCCTTCAAGTAGTTCAGATTTCAAATCTGTTAGTGCTAAGAATGTGAACTCGAGTGTGCCCTCTAGGTGTTCAAATCCCAGCTATTCAAATGTTAAAAAAGTTAATCTTAGTGTGCTTACATGTAGCTCAGATCCCAGCACATCTAAACAGGTGAAGCAAATAGTAGCCAAACCAACTAATGTTCCCATTCCCTCTACAGGAGTAATCAGTGACATTAACGCAAGCAGGTCAAAGTCTCAAGACAATACAAGGAAGGACACGACCTCGCAAGCTAAGAATGTGCATTGGAAAAAAGTAGAAGACCTACCTAGGAACTTTAAGTTTGAGCCGAATAAAACGAATCGTGTTGATTCTAGTATTAGCCATAGGCGTACTGTAATTAATTCGAATTCTGATACTATTTGCAAACCTTGTATTGATGTCTGCTTGAATTCTGTTTCTAATCATGAATGTGGTGTTAATGTTTTGCCTAATGATGTTAACTGTCCAGTTAATATTGTTAATGCTAAAAATCATGCTAAGAAGGCTAAAAGGCAAAAACGAAAGAAAGTTAGAAAATAGTGGAAACCCACAGGAAGAACATTTAGTAAGATAGGCTATCATTGGATACATGTTGGTCACAAGACTAATCAGACAATGCCCACTAGAAAATGGATGCCTACTAGTAGAACTATTCCCTTAAGAAGTGAGCACACTTTGAATAGGGCTAATACAGACACTAGTACTACATCTATTCATAATGATTCCATTGCCTTAATTTCTGATATGAATGCTTCTATTTCTGATGTGGGTGTTCCAACCATTGTTACTAACCAAATGGAACCCATTCTTGCATGGGGATCCCAATTATCCAGTTATCCATTCTTGTCTGTGTTCAACTGCAAATCGTTCAAATCGTTCTGTGGTACCTGGACTCAGGCTGTTCCAAGCATATGACTGGCGACCGGTCGCGGCTCATGAACTTCGTGAGCAAATTCATTGGGACAGTTAGATTCGGGAATGATCATTTCGGTGCAATCATGGGTTATGGAGATTATGTTGTTGGCAAAAGTGTTATCTCCAGGGTTTACTATGTAGAAGGTCTTGGTCATAACTTGTTCTCTGTTGGTCAATTCTGCGATTCTGATCTAGAAGTAGCCTTCAGAAAACATACCTGCTTCGTTAGAGAACTTGATGGTAAGGAACTTTTAAGAGGTTCACGTTGTTCAAATCTATACACCATCTCTATCGAAGATATGATGAAGTCTTCTCCAATTTGCTTGCTGTCAAAGGCTTCTAAAACAAAGTCATGGTTATGGCATCGTCGTCTCAATCACTTGAACTTCGGCACCATCAATGATCTCACCAGAAAGGACTTAGTGGTAGGTTTACCTAGACTCAAGTATGAAAAGGATCATCTTTGTTCAGCATGTCAATTGGGAAAAAGCAAGAAGTATGCCCATAAACCCAAACCTACTAACTCTGTCACAGAAGTTCTTCATACAATTCATATGGATTTATGTGGACCAATGAGAGTGCAAAATATCTTTGGGAAGAAATATGTGTTAGTTGTGGTTGATGATTACTCTAGATTCACCTGGGTCAAGTTCTTAAGGACAAAGGATGAAACTCCTGATATCATCATCAAACTCATCAAACAGTTGCAGGTTCGACTTAACAAAACCGTCAGAATTATCTGAACAGACAATGGAACTGAGTTTGTTAACAAACAACTTAGTGAATTTTATGAAAGCATTGGAATCAGCCATCAAAGAAGTGTTCCACGAAGTCCTCAACACAACGGTGTAGTTGAAAGACGAAATCGAACTCTTGTAGAAGCCGCTAGAACAATGCTGATTTACTCAAAGGTTCCAATGTTTCTCTGGGCTGAAGCTATTGCCACTGCATGCTACACACAAAATCGTTCCCTGATTCACACTGTTCATGGAAAAACTCCATATGAACTTGTCCACAACAGAAAACCTAATCTCTCTTTCCTTCGTGTGTTTGGTGCATTGTGTTATCCAACTAATGAGGGTCAAGACTTAGGCAAACTTAGAGCTAAAGCAGACATTGGAGTTTTTGTAGGGTATTCACCAAACAAAAAGGGATACCGAATCTACAACAAAAGAACCCGAAATATCATGGAAACAATTCACGTTACGTTTGATGAGCTGACCGGTCAAATGGCTCCTGGACAATCCAGTTCAGGACCCGCACTTCAAAACAGTCCCATTGGTTCATCCCTTGTTCCAAACTCTTCTCAAGAAACTCCATATGTACCTCCATCTGAAGATGATTTAAAGAAATTGTTTGATCCTATGTTTGATGAACTTTATGATCCAAGTACTAATGAGGTGTTGATTCCTACAACAGAGGCTGCTCATATTCCTGTGAATGAAGTCAATCCCTTAGTCTCAATATCTTTAAGTCAAGAAGCGCATGCTGCCGATCCTTCAGTCTCATCAACAAATCATCATTCTTCAAATGTACATCATGGAAATGTTTCTGGCATCAGTGATGAAGTTAATCCCTTTGCTACTCCTGAAGATGCTCCATTTGAAAACATATTTGCTCCTGAATCTTCATCAGAACCATCTTCTTCAGGAGACATCGACTCTGCTACTTCAGTCCCTCAACAACTACCACATGAACACCTCAGAAAATGGACTCACGATCATCCATTAGACAACATCATTGGAAATCCTTCTCGTCCGGTATCCACTCGTAAACAGCTTGCTATTGATGCCTTATGGTGCTTCTTTAACTCTGTACTCTCAAAGATCGAACCTAAAGATGTTAAAACTGCTATGAATGAAGACAGCTGGTTCAATGCCATGCAAGATGAAATTCATGAGTTTGATCGATTAGATGTATGGGAATTAGTACCAGCTCCAGATTGTGCTATGTTCATTGCTCTTAAGTGGATCTTCAAAGTGAAGCTTGATGAGCATGGTGATGTTTTGAAAAATAAGGCTAGGTTAGTAGCTAAAGGTTATCGTCAAGAAGAAGGTATAGACTTTGAGGAATCTTTTGCTCCAGTTGCTCGTATCGAGGCGATCAGAATCTTCTTGGCTAATGCTGCTAGCAAGAACATGGTTGTTTATCAGATGGACGTGAAAACCGCATTTCTTAATGGAGATCTGAAAGAAGTGGTTTACGTCAGCCAGCCAGAGGGTTTTGTGAATTCAGAGCATCCTACTCATGTTTATCGCTTGAAAAAAGCCCTATATGGTTTGAAGCAAGCTCCTAGAGCATGGTATGATACGCTGTCAAAGTTTCTTCTATCTACTGGATTCAGCAAAGGAGCAGTTGATCCTACTTTGTTCACCAGAAAGTCAGGCAAACACTTAATTCACGTTCAAATTTATGTTGATGATATTATTTTTGCCTCGACCGACCCAATGGAATGTGATCGTTTTTCTAATGAAATGGGTTCAAAATTTCAAATGTCAATGATGGGACAAATGTCATTTTTCTTGGGATTACAAATTTCACAAAGTCCCGGAGGCATTTTCATAAATCAATCTAAATATGCAAATGAGATTTTAAAGAAATTTGGATTTGATTCTAGTGACCCTGTTGACACTCCCATGATTGAACGAACCAAGCTGGATGAGGACCACTCAGGGATCATGGTAGATCAAACGAAATATCGTAGTATGATTGTATCCCTGATGTACCTCACAGCTAGTAGACCAGACATCTTGTTCGTTGTGTGCATGTGTGCTAGATACCAGGCTAAGCCTACTAAAAAGCACCTTGAAGCGGTTAAACGGGTCTTTCGGTATCTCCAAGGAACCATCAATATGGGACTTTGGTACCCGAAGGACACCTGTATGTCTCTAACGGCCTATGCAGATGCTGATCATGCAGGTTGTCAAGATACACGTCGAAGTACGTCTGGAGGTGTTCAATTTTTGGGTGATAAGCTTGTGAGCTGGTCTTCAAAGAAGCAAATGAGTACTTTTATTTCCTCTACAGAGGCTGAATACATAGCCATGTCATCTTGTTGTGCTCAAATCTTATGGATGAGATCTCAATTATCTGACTATGGCTTTGAATTCAACAAAATCCCTTTGTACTGTGACAATAAAAGTGCTATTGCTCTCTCATGCAACAACGTTCAACACTCAAGAGCAAAGCATATCGACATTCGACATCACTTCATAAGGGAACAAGTGGAAAAAGGTGTGGTGGAACTCTATTTTGTGAGGTCTGAATATCAGTTAGCAGACATCTTCACCAAAGCTCTTTTAAGAGAACGTTTTGAGTTTATTCTTCCACGTCTTGGCTTGAAAAGCCTTCAACCAGAAACGCTCAAACGTCTTCAGGAGGAAGACGAGGAGTAAAGGTCTATCTTCATCTATCTCTTGTATATATCTAGTCGAAAAACAAAATACAAAATTATAAAACCTTCAAAATCCATAAAAATCTGAAAAATTCGAAAAATCTTCAAAAAAAAAAAAAAAAAAAAAAAAAAAATTGTCAATTTGTTATGCTTTTTCTCGGTTCGACAATATCTACGGTCTTTGTGCTGTCATTCAAAGAATGACACGGGACTTTAGATGTTGTTCGAATTCTTAAAAAAAAAAAAAAAAAAAAAAAAAAAAAAAAAAAAAAATTGGGAGAAAGAGAAACGATGGTTTATTGTCATTTCAGGCAGTAACTCGCTTTTTAAAGAAAGAACAGAGTCATTCTTTATCATATTTTTCAAAATTCCATGCTCTGATTTTTTAAACATTTATCTGCTGAAAACTAACTGCTTTGAAAAATAACTCAGACTCTATTTTTGAAAATCATCTGGACTTACTTGTCAAAATATCAATCTCTCAATCAACAACATATGTCATTGATTGAGGGGGAGAATGATTTCAATTAAATTAAAAAGTTATTTGGCATTAAATTGTTTTCAAAAGATATACATGCATGTTTTATCAATGGAGTTTAAAGTTTTAAAATCCGATCCTTATCAGTTAAAACGCTTTCATAATCAACACACAATTCCCCTTAATGCTCTCAAAATCAATTTAAATCTATAAGAGATCACAAATCTCAAATGATTTGATAATTGTGATCGGGGGAGAATGTGTGATTTAAATTGGAATTAAACTGATAATTCGGTAAATGGTTTTATAAGGATGTACAAGCTCTCCTTCACACATGTGACAAACGATTTCAAATTTTCCATGCACATGTTGAGGGGGAGCATCTATCTTAAACCCATGATTTGAAACGTGATCACTTATCTCAATGTGCAGGTTCCCTCTAGTATGTGCAAAACTCTTTTCAAACCTAGAAGCACATATTGAGGGGGAGCAAAATCATGAAAACCTCATCCTTCCCCAAAATGCTTTATCTACTTGATTCGATTAGGGAAGTGATGTTGATATCTTTTAGAAAATGGTAATCAAAGAAGTTAATACTTCCTCTTGCCTCCGTGTGCAAAACGATTTCAAACATTTGATGCACATGTTGAGGGGGAGCACTTGTTCTAAAAATATCAAAAACAATACAGGTACAAAATGTTTTGATAATATATCACCAGTATCTGGATTGATTTTTCAAATGGTTTTCAATTGGTTCCAAATGGCAGATGAACAATACCAAATAGACCGGCCTACTTTACGTTATGTACGGTGATATAAGGATGATAAGGTTAGGTATGTGTTCCCATGATCCGCCTGAACCGGAGGGATCTACCCAGGGACTATCCACTAGTTAGTGTAGAGTTCTTAGGTATGATGATAAAAGGAGAAAAATGAGAAATGGGAAGAGTGCGGACTGAGATAGAGCTAGTACTGGAAAAAACCCAACAAGGTTCTAGCAATGAAGTCTCGGTAAGCATTGAAGGGGTTGAAGAATGAAAAAGAAATGAATGAGAAAAGGGTGAAAAGAAATAGCCCTCCAATAATTCAACCGTAGGGCAGTAACTGGGTTCAATACATATGCTACTAAGTGGTTGCTAAGGTAACACTGGTATTGAAGACAAGACGTCATGGACCCAGTGACGCACTGCACTAAACTTTCCAAACCACTCAAGTTCCTCTTAAAAGGACTTGTTTCATTCTCACGGGGAACCGACATTATTTATCGACTTTCTCTTAGAGATTGTTGATATTGAAGAAGGAGACCCTCTCCCTAGTCTCCGGCACAAGATCCAAATATGCACAAATTGAGTCTAGAGCCACGAGATCATCAATAAATCTCATTAGGACACTTTCAATGAAGACTCTCTGTTTCACACAATGTGGAAAGAGAGATTATATCTTGAGTCCTACGGATTATCCTTGTGGTATTGCCAGAACATCTGAGTGATGTGTAAACATATTCACAATGAAGATGGAAAGCCTTCTGAGCCAACATCAAACAAGCTCCTGGTAGGTGGCATGTGAGATCTATTTTATAGATCAACCATGTGACAACTGAACAGAAACAATGGGGTGATTCAATCTCTTGAATCAATCCTGGTTCAGGTTATGGATTGACGGATACCTTTGAAAAACCGGTCTTTGTGATTAAAAACTATTTTCTTCAGCAAATCGACCGTGTACGGATATTTCAAATCAAAAGGTGTTTTATGATTGATAATTGATGTTCATTAAAACCTTCGTTGTATTGCAAAAACAATTTCTATTGAGCAATACACGATTGTTTTTTCAAATCTCTTTTCATCAATCAGTGGACTTAAATTCGATGGTTCACTCACTCCGTGTTGTCTTCTTTGAGACGTTTCGGTTTTGAGAACAGCTAGAGCAGCTGTGAAACCGTGTCAAGGAAATTCTTCGGAATTATACCTGATCACAGACAGTACATGTACTGATCAACGGGGAACCGTGGGCCGTGTACCTCAATTCAACGAAAGTGGTCAAAGACACTTTCGTACACTTTATTGCTAACTGTTGTATGCAGGTACGCCCGACGTTTGCAGCTGATCAGAATGATGCGGTCAATCCTTAGCCGCATGCTCACACTACACATTCATCTCAAAAGAAATCATGATCTGTGCTTCAATGACTCTGATATTTTCACTCCATGCTTCTGCTACGCTGCTGCCAATATCATGAATTATCGAAAGCTTCCGCTACTCTGATGAGAAGATATCATGATCCAGAATGTGAGCATGTCGGTCCGAATGTCACAACATCACAAAATTCCAACACCACAATGGATGTCTTAGAGATTTGTCATAGCTGATGATCTCAAAAGCTGGCTCAAAATTATTATCACATGGATCAGTAAAAGACCTCCACGTGGATTAACCAAACATGCATTGAGAAGAATCAATGACTACGAGCTTCGGACCAAAGTACTACATCATGAATGCAAGAACAATCTTTAATGTAATATCGGTTTGTATTCTATGTAATTTTAGTGCATGATTGAGGTGACCTCCCTTAGGGGGAGATTGTTAGGAATTAGAAATTCCATGTATTAAAGAGTCGGTCACCTCAAGTATATGTAAATGTTAGAAAGCTCGTAGTCGTAGTTATTTTAAGTTAAGTAGTATTTAGTTTTGTAACACCGTAGAGGACGGACGGGTCTTTACCCACTGTATGCCTGATCCACAGCCCGTTGTGTGGCGTTTTATGTAAGACTATAAATACTCTCTACCTCCCAAGGTAGAGAGTTGGAGCTCATAATAATATTTTCTTTCTCTCACTATAGTTCCCAACTCTCTTCCTTTCTCTCACTAGAACTTTCTATCTCTAAAATACTTATACGCCTACTTTGATCATGGTTTAGAGTGTATATGAAATCTAATATCTTACAGTTCTTCAAGGATAGTTTCCACCGTGTTGACAACTTCCTCTTCCCGAGCCGCTAGGTAATCAGTGATGGCTTGCGAACATGAGCTCACACTCTTTTCCAATCCCTTGATCCTATCTTCGTGAATTTTGAGAGAAGAGACTGTATTATCCACGAATGTCTTCATCATTTTTTCAATTCTATCATCTCGTTCCCTTGATTCCTTGATGTGGTCAAGAATCTGTTTTTCAAGATTGATCCCGGTTTTGGTCCCAAATACACTCTTAACCTTCTCAATCCTACATGCTTCAGCTTCTCTTTCTAACCTTCATTTTTCTAAAATTTCCCCGTAATTGTATTCTTGCTTTGTTAACGTCTTCATTACCTTATGATGAAAATTGTCTCTTGGTCCGTACCCTGTATCCATATTCCATTTGTAACAATGTTCATAAATCCGTTGAATACATTCCAAGGCTTGGTCAGGGGTCATGCTAGGAATAGGTCTCGGGGAATAGAGTAGTTCTCGTGTTAGCGCATTAATTCCCCGGCAGAAGACGTAGACGATCTGATGTTTGTTCAAATCATGAGTAGGACATCGATATAGTAGCTCATTAAATCTTTCCCATGCCTGGTAAAGCGTTTCTTCCCCAACTTGAACGAATTGATAGATTTTACCAAGAAGTTTGGCCATTTTTTAAGGAGGGAAAAATTGGTGGACGAACTCTCTTCTAAGTTTATCCCATGCTCTTTTACATTCGTTAGGGAGTTTGTTATACCATCTTTTCGCAGTTCCCGTAAGTATCATAGGAAAAATCCTTGCGGTGACCGAATAGCTCGGGGTGCCTCGGACGTTGAAAAGAGAGGATAAGTAGAGTACGTCTTCTACATGATTCTGAACGTCCTCATCATCATCTCCAGAAAACTTAAGTTCGTGTATCTCTCGAATAAATTGATCTGGAATAGAGTATTTTTCAGTACTAGAATCCTGTATGAAGGTTCATTGGCAGTTCACATTTGGTCGATCCAAATACTGCTCCATGGTAAAATCATCGATATTGTATTCATTGATAACCTCCGGTTCTGCGTCAGACTGGTCTGATTCGTAAAATGAAAAGATGTTGTGAATACGAACCGGAGAGTAAACTTTCCTTGTCTGAAACTGCTTCTCCGGATCATCGAATGGGGTGGCCAAAAAAGGCCTCGAGCTACGAGTCTTGTATCCTGACATTTAAAGAGAAGAAAGAAAATTAAAAATAGACTTAATGTGAAATCCTAAAATAGCACCCCGGCAGCGGCGCCAAAAACTTGATGCAGGTTTTACTGACCAGGTTTTAATATTTGTATTGTCTTGTTATACCTATGGTCTACCCTAATGCACTAACGGGCAGTGTACCCAGTCGTTTGTAGTGTAGTATTTGGTAAAACCGAGGTCGTCCCAAGAGCTATGTGTGTTGGATTATTACTAAGTCTAGGTGTCACAGATTTTAATAATGATTTTGATAAGGAATTAATTAACTACTAAAGCAGAAAAAAGCAGATAAAAGGCAAAGGTTTAATCAATAGAGGAGAGTGGTGCAAACCTAGTTAATCCTTCTAGTTAGTAATGTCTACGTCTACTTACTTCCAATTACTTCAGGTGGGGTCAAATTCGAGAGGACAACATTTGGTCAATTCGCCCTAACCTATCAGCAAAGATGCCACCGCTGGAGAAGTCAGGTGTCCCTTTATAAGTCTAGTTGTTCCTGGTCCCCTAAGCCAAGTCATTAAGTACCGCTACATGCTAGATTTATAATAGTGAGTGCCCGGGCGTTAGCAACTTAAACACTCACCCCCTAATTCTTAAGTTCATCCAAACGGTAGGTGATCAGTTGTTCAAATCGCACAAGTAGAAAGGGTCATCAGTTGGTCATATCTTACCCTTCCCATATCAGTGTACTCACTTAGGGTCAGTTAGTCATATCTCCTAAGCAACTAGCCTCTACCGCCATTCAAAACTACCAAAACAAGGGTAGCTACCAATAAACTATACATGCATACACTTAGAAATAATTATACGGAAGTAATGTAAACCGATGACGTACCCTCCGATCAGGTCGAAGGACCCCCCTTCGGCCTCAGTCGAATTTGCATTACGAAGACCCAAGTCTTTCTTCATAAATCATTGGTGGCGTAAAACCATTCATCATTGACATAGTTACCAGTTGGGAATCCGCCAGCCGAAGGCCTATGCCCTTCGGTGTCTTCTCTTGAAGATGCCAAGATAAAGAAGAACCTTGACTTGGTCTTCCCCAACGTTCCCACTATTTCCTTAGCTTCCCCGCCAAGTCTGAGATAGTGGGGATGAAGCCCTAGCAGTTACAACAAATCAGGGGACGCCCCCATGATCTCCTAAACGTGTGCTAACACTCTCCAAGCTATTTTCATCACCTATAAATAGGTTGGACGAGTCATTTCAATGGTATGTTCACTCAACACACTATTTCACATACTCCATAGTATTTACAACACATATCACATACTTACTCTCACGCCGGAGGTGGTTCGCAGGGCCCAACCCTTGAGCAATCACTTAACGAAGTGTCTACTATTTCTTATTGCAGATTGGCTACAAGTTTGGCGCAAGCATATCACCCCTCATATCCTTCGATCACCATCCGTGGGACCCGCTACTATTGGTCTCGTTATTCCAAACTTACACCCAGTCAATCACTCTCACTAGTTTCACGGCATGAATCAAGGAAGAGAGGATACACCCCCTCTAGGTTTCTCGACCTTGACACCAATCCCAGTCAATGATCCTAACAACCTTCCCAATATAACCGCATCCACCTTTACCACACGATCTCACCCTGAAATAACTCACAACAACCATGCTTCAACCTCGGCTAACCCTGAACCGGTAATCAGTCCAGCGTTTTTTGAAGCTAACATCGAAGCATTAGAATCTTTACTGAGGGCTCGAAGGAGGCAAGCTCGAAATGTGGAGATGCGTAGGGAGTTAGAATACTCAAGCGATGATTATGACGAAGAGTTGGAAATGGAGGCTAGGCCCTTGGCTCCTGGGGCTACACACTCAGTGCTAAGGATAGGGTCTCCGAGTAGTCGAAGGCCGAGTAGAAGGTCGGTTGGTTTTGAAGATGTTCCGGAGAGGGCTCCGACAAGAAGGGAAGGAACGATAGAAGGCTCCAATGGAAGGAGTCACCGAAGGGATACTACGGAGGTTAATTTGCCACCACTTTTGGCGGCTCATCTGGGAAGAACTGAGGCAGGGGTTCCATTGCAGCCTTCTCACGCATCCGGCGTAGAAGGCAATCCATCTCAAATGAATGGAGGAGGAAATCTTCCTCCTCATGGTATGTACCCTCCTTTTCAGGTTCAATCTTACCCTCAAGGGGTCTATCCCCCACCTAATGGGCAGGCTAGCAACCCCAGTTTTACTCAACCATACGGAAGCATGCCCTACGGGCAACCTATGGTACATCCTTCGTACCCTGTCGGAAGTCACCCACCTTATATACCTACTGCTTACCCTCAATATGTTAACCAAAACCCTGTTGGAATACCTCCAAATTCTGCCCCTACCTACATGCCACCTACCTACAATTCTGCCCCTACCTACATGCCACCTTATAACTGCCTTTATTCGGAGCCCATGGGCTCCACAACACCCTTCGTAAGATGGATAGAAGACTACCCTTTGCCTGATGGTTTGAAAATGCCCGCACATATTGGTACTTATGATGGGAAGGGGGACCCGGATAACTTCTTACACTTGTTCGAAGGGGCTATCAGAATGCAGAAGTGTGTTATGCCCGTTGCTTGCCACATGTTTACATATACCCTACGAGACTCTGCTCGTATATGGTGGAACGGGAAAAAACCAGGTAGCATTGTGAATTTGGATAATCTCAACGCCAAGTTCAGTTCACATTTCAGCCAACAGAAAAAGTTTACAAGAACGCAACTAACAGTGCACAACATCAAGCAGAAGGAAAACCAGAGCACCAGGGCTTTCATTATGAGATACACTAATGACACCTTACAGATAATGGGCTTGCACGAGGACCAATGCATCTCAGGTTTCGTGCATGGCCTACGAAACAGAAGTTTGGTTGAATTCCTCTCCACTGATCTTCCTGCAACCTATAAGGGTTTAGTGGAGAAGGCTTACACCTGGATCGAAGCAAACGAAATGTCTACCAACGGGGCTCAGGTCGAAAATAAAGAAAGTCACAGCAAAGTCCCGAAGCATCCTTCGTGGGAAGGGTCAAAGAACAGACACAAAGGAAGGGACAGGTTTACACCATACCATAAAAACATCAGCCACGGTCTCTTGGCTAATCTGTCCAAATCTCCAAGGGAGATACTAGCTACGGAAAAGGCTGCGAAGACCTTTGATCCTCCTCCTCGCTAGGCAAATAGAGGAAGGCCCAGAGATACTTCCAAATACTGCTACTTCCATGACGATTATGGACACGACACCAACAATTGTAGAGAGCTCAAGAAACAGATAGAAGAGGCCGTGAAGTCCGGCCAATTGGGACATTTGGTGAAGGGTATAAAGAAAGGTAAAGAAAAGGTCTCCGACACACAGTTGGGGAAAGACACCACACCTGTCGAAGCACCCATCCTCATGGTGTACAAGGATGACTCTGGTTTAAAGAGGAAAGAAGCGGAGGAAGCATTATGCCGAGTAGGAGATGTCACTTTTCCTTCAATCACAGGGAAAGTTCTTTCAAATGACCCCGTGGTCATAAAGGTCTTGATCTCCAACAAAGAAGTAAACAGGGCCTACCTAGACTGCGGTAGCTCCTGTGAAGTAATCTACGAACACTGTTTTTTAAAGCTTAAGCCTTCAATAAGGTCGAAGAGAGTAGATTCGAAGGTACCCTTAGTAGGGTTCTCAGGGGAACACTCATGGCCCTTGGGAGAAGTCCCTCTAGAGGTTACGATTGGAGAAGGAAGGCTAAAAAGAACAGAAACTCTGGTTTTCACGATCGTAAGGTCTGAATCTCCCTATAACTTATTGATAGGGAGAACGGCAATGCAGAAGATGGGCATCGTTGTCTCCATTATACATGCCGCGGTCAAATTCCAAACACCTTTCGGCATTGGAACGGTTTTCTCCAGCTACAACGTGAAGAAGCCTACGGAAGTAGGCAAAAGGATCAAACAGGTTTCGGAAGAGCCTCCGAAAGATGTTCTCAGCTGTACTGACGCTGAAGAATGCATTGTAGTAAATGATCTCTATCCTGATCAAACGGTGGTAATCGGAAAGCAGCTCCCAACCTCCTTTAAAGCAGATTTGGAAAAGGTACTACGGGCCAATACAAATGTCTTCACATGGACCTACTCTGACATGACGGGGGTCCCCAGAACTCTCACCATAGACGGAAAGCCCTTCGGCACTGAACACAAGCTCAATGAGTTCAAACATATTGAACCCATCAAGCAAAAGCGTCGAAGCCTGGCTCCTGAAAGAAGTGCCGCAGCATGCAAAGAAGTGGACGAGCTTGTAGCAGCAGGCATACTCAGGTAGGTGAAGTATCAAACTTGGGTGGCCAATCCGGTGATGGTCAAGAAGCATGATGGAGGGTGGCGAATGTGCGTGGACTTCACAGATATTAACAAAGCCTGTCCGAAGGACTGCTATCCTCTGCTAGAAATTGATTGGAAAGTAGAATCCTTGTCAGGGTTTTGACTGAAGTGTTTTTTGGACGCTTATAAGGGTTACCATCAGATACAAATGGCGGAAGAGGACGAAGAGAAGACAGCTTTTTTCACAGGAAAAGGCGTCTATTGTTACAAAAATATGCCTTTTGGTTTAAAAAATGCAGGTGCCACCTACCAACGTTTAGTGGACAAAGCCTTCCACAAGCAGATAGGTAGGAATCTAGAGGCGTACGTAGACGATATGGTCATCAAGAGTATAACGGAGGAGGATATGCTCTCCGACATCAAGGAAACCTTCGACCAGCTTCGCGCCATCAACATGAAGTTAAACCACAAGAAATGTTCCTTCGTTGTGGAAGAAGGACAATTTTTGGGGCATCTGATCACCAAGCAAGGTATCAAGGCCAATCCTTCGAAGGTTAAAGCCATCACGGATTTGCAGCCTCCTAAGTCCCTAAAGGAAGTGCAAAGTCTGAACGGAAAGCTAACAGCCCTCAGCAGGTTCTTATTAAAGGGTGCAGACAGATCTTTGCCGTTCTTCAAGACACTCAAAGGATGCACGGATAAAAAGACATTCCAGTGGAGTATAGATGCAGAAGCTGCCTTCCAAAATCTCAAGGATTTCATGGCTATTCTACCTACACTTACTGCCCCAATCAAAGGCGAAGTGTTGTTTATGTATATCACAGCCTCCTTCGAAAGCATCAGCGCTGTGTTATTGGCAGAAAGGGAGAAGAAGCAAATCCCTATCTACTTCATTAGCAGGGTTCTACAGGGAGCTGAGCTAAATTATCCAGCATTGGAGAAGCTAATTTTGGACTTGGTCCATGCTGCGACGCCTTCGAAGGTACTTCCAAGCTCACCCCATAACCGTACTTACTGACAAACCCATTAAGCAGATACTTTCGAAGCCGAAGAAATCGGGAAGGATAGCTAAATGGGCTATCGAGCTAGGAGGGCACGAAATTGAATACAAGGGTAGAAACTCAGTCAAAGGGCAAATATTGGCAGACTTCTTAGCATAAACACCCTCCGAACCAAAGCATGACACAAAGGTTGCTGAAAAGAAGCCTGATAAGGCGGTCGAATGGTGGAAACTTTATACTGACGGAGCCTCTAGCTCCGACGGTTCTGGCGCAGGTCTCATGCTTGTTGACCCCAAAGGGAAGGAGTACACTTGTGCACTCCGTTTTGAATTCGATGCTACAAACAATGAAGCGGAGTACGAAGCCTTGCTAGCAGGCCTCCGATTGGCCAAGGACATGGAGGTAGAAGACTTGGCTATTTTCGTTGAATCGCAACTGGTGGCCAACCAGATAAAAGGCTCCTACGAGGCGAGACAACCTGTGATCAAGCAATATCTGGATAAGGCCAAGGAAATTGTCACAATTCTCAAATTCCGGTCATTTCTTAAATTATATATGCATCATATTAGTTCATTCATGACATTTCATTTCACATTTAACGCGTAATTTTTATATTTAATAAACGTTATCGCGTGAGTTATTATTTTGAATATTTAATCCGTTACTTTCAAAAATGATCCCGACATATTTTTATACTTACATTTAGTTGTAAAAACTATATTTTGAGTTTAACTAGTGTTTTGAATTTATTTGGTATATAATTCGTTAAATTTATATTATTACGACGTGTTTCTTAAAAACTATACGATAATTTTTATATCACTCAAATTTCACAAGGAATGTATTTTTGCAATTTTTATTATCTCATTACATTCTATTTTGATCTATTAAAAACCTACTTGTACCAAAAAGTTTCCATTTACCTTACAAGTTACACTTTCCTACAAATTATTCAAGTAAATGTTATACACAACATTTAAAAAAAAAAAAAAAAAAAAAGAAAAAAAAAACTAACTAAAACTAAAAACTAGACAAGATCCATGAATTGTGGATCTTGTCTTGCAAACAAATAGTCCAACTATAATTTACTCATCCATTTTTTTTTCCTTTCATTCTTCACTTTGCAAAAACCAAAAGATCAAATATCCCTTTTCTTCTCTCTACATTTTCGGCAGCCAAGAGCAAGGAAGGGACCCAAAAATTTTTCAAGACTAGTTAATAACAATCTAGTTACACTCTTTATTTAGGTTTTGAAATAAAAACCAAGAGTGTTTAGGCTTAACCTTGTTACTTTCACCTCATCATTTTCACTAGTAAGCATGTTTTTATCATTTTCATGTTTCCTTTTCATTTTCATATGTTTCTTTTCATTTTTGGAGATAATATGCATGATATGTGATTTATACCATTTTTCATGATTTATTGAGTTATATATATACATATTGGTCATCCTATAATTATCCCCTTGGTATTCATTGGTCTTGATGGTGATTAGGAACCCATGACACCCTAAGAAGGTGTATGGTAGGATTAGATTAGCTTTGGAGTTGATTTGAAGGGATTAGAATAGGTTTTGTCCGCGAAAAACTATTTTCAATACGTATTAAAAAGGTTCTGTCCTTGTTTCGAATTTCTGGAAAAACCTACTGTTGGTACGAAACTTTGGCCTTGATATTTAGAAAATATACTTTAAAACGAATCCGTGGCCTTTTGAACGGATGAAAACGGACTTATAACGAAGAAGTTATGGATTTTTAAAGTTTGACGACGAAACGTATTTTTTTCAGAAAATTCAGCAAACTGTTTTTACTCTATTCGGGTCAAAAACGAGCCTTAAGCTTCACAAATTATTTCGACTTGTCAAAAATATATTAGTTTACTTCGATACGAAGCTAAGGACATATTATACGTAGAAAACGGATTTGAAACGACAAAGATATGCACGTTTTTATAAAGTTGCCGTAACTATTATTTTCTGAAAAACTATATTATTTTTACGTTACAAGTGTTGCATTAGCTGTAACGACCATGTTTGCGGCAGTTTTTAACAAGGTTGTGAAACTTTTTGGAACGAAATGTCTTCTAGTAAAATCAAGTTCATCGGCCATATTTTTCAAAACAACAAACTGTTTGTAAAGAGGATTTATAGTGAATTAATTACGGATGTTCAAACTTGGCCGAAACTCATTTTTCTGCACACAATTAGCAAAAACCACCATCTTTAGCCCTTGATATCTTTATGATCGAGACCTTTTGAACGAAAAATCCTGAACTGAAACTTCTAGATATCGATACAAACTTTCCAAAACCGTCGAGTTCGTTCTCTAACGATCGACGTACACCGTTTTACGACTAGTTTTCCAAAGCCATTTTTGTTAATTTCATGATTTTTCCGACGACATTGTTTTGCGACGAAAAGTAGTAATTTCACCAAAAATCATTATAAAACCATTGTAGGATGACATTTTGACGTAAAAACTTGTAAAGACATTTTTGAAGGGTCAAGACTTCAAAAGAGTATTTTTTTCGACGACGAGTAATATTTTCAAAACCCGTAAATGGTATAAATAACATACGAAGTGCATGCATAACATTATATTGCAACTCATGACATATCATATCATTCGTAATAGGTCCCGGTTGACACATCACATTATACCTCGGTGTACTCACTTTTGTCATCGCCTCAGTTTACCAAGTGAGTAATCACAAACCCCCCTTTTTCCGTTTTTACTATATTTTGGGGCGAAATGCATGAACCTTTCTTGAGCTAAATTGTTTACTACTTTTATTAACTAGTTTGACTAGAACTTGTGAACTTGAATCAAATCCTTGAACTTAATTACGAACCTATTACTTATTTGAACTTATTGAACCGTACAAAGTCTCCCCTGTTCGGAGCATCACTATAAAGTCTCGCCTTATTGGTGGAGCGGTCTCAATAATTCTCGCCTAGGTGGTCGAGTGACAAAGGAGTCTCCCTTGTTGGAGCAGTACAAAGTCTCCCCTGTTCGGAGCATCACTATAAAGTCTCGCCTTATTGGTGGAGCGGTCTCAATAATTCTCGCCTAGGTGGTCGAGTGACAAAGGAGTCTCCCTTGTTGGAGCAGTACAAAGTCTCCCCTGTTCGGAGCATCACTATAAAGTCTCGCCTTATTGGTGGAGCGGTCTCAATAATTCTCGCCTAGGTGGTCGAGTGACAAAGGAGTCTCCCTTGTTGGAGCAGTGCAAAGTCTCCCATGTTCGGAGCATCTCTAAATTATTATATACTTGGTACAATATTGTGAACTATTATGACCACTTACACTTGACTACTTGACGCACTATATTTTTGTGCAATGGGTTGTGTACACACAGGTTGCAAGTTTTGTATGGGCGGAATTTGGAACTGAGTGGATACACAATGCCTTTGCTTTGAGAACTATTTTTTTTTTCGTTGACCGAAAGATTTGAATATTTCTTACGAGTTTTCTTATTTCGCTAAACGTGTTTACTCACCAACTATTTTCATAGTTGACCCGTTTTTCTCTCATGCATTTCAGGTGATCGTTAGTAAGCTTTTCTATCAAGTCTTGCATAAAGAAGTTTTCACTTGTCGCTACAAGTCGTATGTAATAAAACTCAATATTTTGGAATCTAAACTTTGTAATATATTTGCCGATGACGGCTAAACTAGTATTGTAATGGAGTATTATTTCTTTTTAATATTAATGTTGGTATGTTCTATTATCTTGTGCTTATGTTCCTTTCCGTTACACCTCGTGTTTCCGCCTCCGGCGAGGGTGTGACAGATTGGTATCAGAGCCAAAGGTTATAGAGAATGCCGATTTTTCAAAAATAAAAATCACAGCTATAACCGGAAAAATTTTTATTTTATTTTATTAAACATTGAACATCATCCGAGTCAACTAGTCCTATCGTTGCATCGTTACTCATAAATTATACATAGTCTGATCAACTATGTCTAATTTTTGAAGAACCATGCAATGATAAGAGTAGTAATTTTAAATCATGTTTAGTCGAGTCTTTAGAGTCTGGTCACCTGAAGTTGCATTGGTCGGGTGGGTATGCATGGCATGTTTTTACGTTCACGTCTACATTACCGTACCTTGTTCATATCTTCTCTTTTCCATCTTTCGACTTGTTAGACATAGCATGTCTCTGTTCCTGTCATGTTTCGATCACTATAACACATTACCACCGTTCTGCACCTCATCTGACTTCGTTCGAATGTCGTTTACTCAACCCGATGTTTTGGTCCACTGTAGGATCATGGCTGCAAGAAACACACGCTCAGGAGGCAACAACAACGGCAACCCAAACAACAATGACAATCCAGACAACAACGCTACTGGAATAGCGGATCTACTCACTCAAATTATAACACATCTCGATGCCAGAAGAACCAACAACGGAGAAGGTACTTCAAACGCTGGTCAAGGATGCAGCTACAAAACTTTCATGACATGTAAGCCAATGGAATTTCATGGTACTGAGGGTGCCATTGGACTGCTAACCTGGTTCGAGAATGTTGAGTCGAAGCTTAGTATCACGAAATGTGCTGAAGGAAACAAGGTTGAGTTCTCTGCTGGTCTACTACAGGGACGAGCTTTGACCTGGTGGAACAACCAACTACAGATCAGAGGAAGAGGGGCTGCAAATGCACTATCTTGGGAAGCATTCAAGAAACTACTAACCGATGAGTACTGCAGAAAAGATGAAGTGCAGAAACTGGAAGAAGAATTTTGGAACCACTTGATGGTAGGAGTAGAGATCGACAAGTACACGATCCGGTTCCACGAGTTAACTAGGATGGTTCCTCACATGGTTTCTACTGTGGAGAAGTTGATTGACCGATATATATGGGGATTGATACCAGAAATTAGGAGGGATGTCACTTCGTCGAAACCAACCACTCTGCAAGCCGCTGTGAGTATGGCGTATCGCTTGACAAATGATGTGATCAGGTCTGGAGAACTAACAAAAACAAACGACAATGGACGAAAGCGACAGGAGGATCACCAGGGAAACCGAGACCAGAATCAGCAAAACAAGAGGCAGCGAATAACCCAGAACTATGGGGCGACCACCCAGGAGCGCAAAGGATATGCAGGTCCACATCCTTTGTGCACTCGATGTAATTACCATCACTTAGGAGACTGCCCAAGGTGCGGCAAATGTGGACAGACGGGCCACTTCGCGAAAGATTGCTCAAACAGAACTGGAAATCAAGGACAGAGAAAGGCATGTTACGAGTGTGGAAGTCTAGATCACCTTCGCAATACCTGTCCAAAGCTGAAAAGAACTCCCAATCAAGGAGGTAATCGTCCAAACCTGGCGTTGGCAATAGAAGGCCCACAAGATCAGAACATTGAAATTCCTCCCGCACGTGGTCGAGCATTCTATCTGGGTACCGAGGAAGCCCGCAACGCTTAACGGGTACATTCTTTCGAACAACTACCTTATTTCTGTACGACATAATTTTGAGTGCATAGCTTCCTTCCAATCTTTACCACGTTCACGACATTGATTAATTTGAGACCTATTGATATCGACCTTAGTTGTTATATGTTTTGTTGATTTGATTTGATTTGTGTAAGCAAATCCAATATCGAACGAATCTTTCAAAAGACTTCATTCAAGGATGTTGATTCCTATCTTTCTAACAACTTGTTTCCTAGCTTGATCTAGTGACAGTTCTTGTTTGATGAGTTGCAAAAATCAAGCTAAGAGACAAGTTTACTCAAGTCGGTTTAGTTTAATCTCATGACAGTTCTTGTTTGATGAGTTGTGGGATTAAATTAGAATCGACTACCTAAAGGTCTTTTGAGAGCTACGTTCGATATTGGGCAAGTTTACCCTATCCAATCTAATCACGGGTACGTACTTAGTTGAATGGGGAACCTTTACGCATGGGCATTGATATGATCATTTAGACTGTTCGTACGAGCATGAACTTTTAGAACTCTTGTCGAGGTTCGGACCATAGTATCATTAATCGAATCACGGGGACGTGATTCCGCTGACATGGGAAGAATGTCACAATTCTCAAATTCCGGTCATTTCTTAAATTATATATGCATCATATTAGTTCATTCATGACATTTCATTTCACATTTAACGCGTAATTTTTATATTTAATAAACGTTATCGCGTGAGTTATTATTTTGAATATTTAATCCGTTACTTTCAAAAATGATCCCGACATATTTTTATACTTACATTTAGTTGTAAAAACTATATTTTGAGTTTAACTAGTGTTTTGAATTTATTTGGTATATAATTCGTTAAATTTATATTATTACGACGTGTTTCTTAAAAACTATACGATAATTTTTATATCACTCAAATTTCACAAGGAATGTATTTTTGCAATTTTTATTATCTCATTACATTCTATTTTGATCTATTAAAAACCTACTTGTACCAAAAAGTTTCCATTTACCTTACAAGTTACACTTTCCTACAAATTATTCAAGTAAATGTTATACACAACATTTAAAAAAAAAAAAAAAAAAAAGAAAAAAAAAAACTAACTAAAACTAAAAACTAGACAAGATCCATGAATTGTGGATCTTGTCTTGCAAACAAATAGTCCAACTATAATTTACTCATCCATTTTTTTTCCTTTCATTCTTCACTTTGCAAAAACCAAAAGATCAAATATCCCTTTTCTTCTCTCTACATTTTCGGCAGCCAAGAGCAAGGAAGGGACCCAAAAATTTTTCAAGACTAGTTAATAACAATCTAGTTACACTCTTTATTTAGGTTTTGAAATAAAAACCAAGAGTGTTTAGGCTTAACCTTGTTACTTTCACCTCATCATTTTCACTAGTAAGCATGTTTTTATCATTTTCATGTTTCCTTTTCATTTTCATATGTTTCTTTTCATTTTTGGAGATAATATGCATGATATGTGATTTATACCATTTTTCATGATTTATTGAGTTATATATATACATATTGGTCATCCTATAATTATCCCCTTGGTATTCATTGGTCTTGATGGTGATTAGGAACCCATGACACCCTAAGAAGGTGTATGGTAGGATTAGATTAGCTTTGGAGTTGATTTGAAGGGATTAGAATAGGTTTTGTCCGCGAAAAACTATTTTCAATACGTATTAAAAAGGTTCTGTCCTTGTTTCGAATTTCTGGAAAAACCTACTGTTGGTACGAAACTTTGGCCTTGATATTTAGAAAATATACTTTAAAACGAATCCGTGGCCTTTTGAACGGATAAAAACGGACTTATAACGAAGAAGTTATGGATTTTTAAAGTTTTACGACGAAACGTATTTTTTTTCAGAAAATTCAGCAAACTGTTTTTACTCTATTCGGGTCAAAAACGAGCCTTAAGCTTCAAAAATTATTTCGACTTGTCAAAAATATATTAGTTTACTTCGATACGAAGCTAAGGACATATTATACGTAGAAAACGGATTTGAAACGACAAAGATATGCACGTTTTTATAAAGTTGCCGTAACTATTATTTTCTGAAAAACTATATTATTTTTACGTTACAAGTGTTGCATTAGCTGTAACGACCATGTTTGCGGCAGTTTTTAACAAGGTTGTGAAACTTTTTGGAACGAAATGTCTTCTAGTAAAATCAAGTTCATCGGCCATATTTTTCAAAACAACAAACTGTTTGTAAAGAGGATTTATAGTGAATTAATTACGGATGTTCAAACTTGGCCGAAACTCATTTTTCTGCACACAATTAGCAAAAACCACCATCTTTAGCCCTTGATATCTTTATGATCGAGACCTTTTGAACGAAAACTCCTGAACTGAAACTTCTAGATATCGATACAAACTTTCCAAAACCGTCGAGTTCGTTCTCTAACGATCGACGTACACCGTTTTACGACTAGTTTTCCAAAGCCATTTTTGTTAATTTCATGATTTTTCCGACGACATTGTTTTGCGACGAAAAGTAGTAATTTCACCAAAAATCATTATAAAACCATTGTAGGATGACATTTTAACGTAAAAACTTGTAAAGACATTTTTGAAGGGTCAAGACTTCAAAAGAGTATTTTTTCGACGACGAGTAATATTTTCAAAACCCGTAAATGGTATAAATAACATACGAAGTGCATGCATAACATTACATTGCAACTCATGACATATCATATCATTCGTAATAGGTCCCGGTTGACACATCACATTATACCTCGGTGTACTCACTTTTGTCATCGCCTCAGTTTACCAAGTGAGTAATCACAAACCCCCCTTTTTCCGTTTTTACTATATTTTGGGGCGAAATGCATGAACCTTTCTTGAGCTAAATTGTTTACTACTTTTATTAACTAGTTTGACTAGAACTTGTGAACTTGAATCAAATCCTTGAACTTAATTACGAACCTATTACTTATTTGAACTTATTGAACCGTACAAAGTCTCCCCTGTTCGGAGCATCACTATAAAGTCTCGCCTTATTGGTGGAGCGGTCTCAATAATTCTCGCCTAGGTGGTCGAGTGACAAAGGAGTCTCCCTTGTTGGAGCAGTACAAAGTCTCCCCTGTTCGGAGCATCACTATAAAGTCTCGCCTTATTGGTGGAGCGGTCTCAATAATTCTCGCCTAGGTGGTCGAGTGACAAAGGAGTCTCCCTTGTTGGAGCAGTACAAAGTCTCCCCTGTTCGGAGCATCACTATAAAGTCTCGCCTTATTGGTGGAGCGGTCTCAATAATTCTCGCTTAGGTGGTCGAGTGACAAAGGAGTCTCCCTTGTTGGAGCAGTGCAAAGTCTCCCATGTTCGGAGCATCTCTAAATTATTATATACTTGGTACAATATTGTGAACTATTATGACCACTTACACTTGACTACTTGACGCACTATATTTTTGTGCAATGGGTTGTGTACACACAGGTTGCAAGTTTTGTATGGGCGGAATTTGGATCTGAGTGGATACACAATGCCTTTGCTTTGAGAACTATTTTTTTTTTCGTTGACCGAAAGCTTTGAATATTTCTTACGAGTTTTCTTATTTCGCTAAACGTGTTTACTCACCAACTATTTTCATAGTTGACCCGTTTTTCTCTCATGCATTTCAGGTGATCGTTAGTAAGCTTTTCTATCAAGTCTTGCATAAAGAAGTTTTCACTTGTCGCTACAAGTCGTATGTAATAAAACTCAATATTTTGGAATCTAAACTTTGTAATATATTTGCCGATGACGGCTAAACTAGTATTGTAATGGAGTATTATTTCTTTTTAATATTAATGTTGGTATGTTCTATTATCTTGTGCTTATGTTCCTTTCCGTTACACCTCGTGTTTCCGCCTCCGGCGAGGGTGTGACAGAAATGCTCGAAGGGTTTACATCCTACAACATAGAGCATGTTCGGAGAAATCAAAACAAGAAGGCGGACGCACTTAGCAAACTGGCATCAATGGCATTTGCTCATTTAACTAAAGAATTTCTGGTCGAAGTGTTGGCCGATAGGTCCATCGTCCCAAAGGAGGTGTCTGACGTAATACAGGAGGAAGACTCAAATTGGATGACTCCGATTAGAGAATATCTAATAAGTGGTATACTGCCGAAAGATCAGAAATTAGCTCAAAAGGTCCGCATCAAAGCACCACAGTACAGAATCATGGGGAACTATCTATACCGAAGATCCTTTCTGTCCCCATGGCTTCGTTGTGTAGGACCTAGGCAAGCCGCCAACATCATTCAAGAAGTGCATGAAGGATCCTGCGGGCTTCACGCAGGACCCCACTCCGTCGTTTCTAAAATCATGAGGATCGGATATTACTGGTCTTCGATGCACAGGGACGCTGTCGAAATCATTCAGAAGTGTGAAGCCTGTCAAGTTCACTCAAGGTTTCCAAGGCTACCAAAAAAAGATATGACTTCTGTAACTTTCGTATGGCCCTTCAGCCAATGGGGGATAGACATCGTAGGTCCTCTGCCAATTGCTCCAGGAGGAGTAAAGTTCTTGGTAGTAGCCATCGACTACTTCACTAAATGGGTGGAAGCGAAGCCTTTGGCATCCATCACAGGAAGACACATGGAAAAGTTTGTGTGGGAGCATATTATATGTCGGTTCGGAGTACCTCACATCATCATTTCAGATAATAGGAAGCAGTTCGCCGAAGGGGTATTCCCAGTGTTTTGCAGAGGCCTGAATATCAAACAATCCTTCACTTCCGTCTACCATCCTCAAGGTAACGGACAAGTAGAAGTTACTAACAGGGATATCATACAAGGTATAGAATGAAGGCTGGGATACAGTCACCACAGTTGGGTAGATGAACTACCTAAGGTACTTTGGGCTCACAGAACGCATACAAAGTCAAGTCACGGAGAGACACCTTTTAGCTTGAGATATGGCACGGAAGTTGTCATCCCTTCGGAAGTAAGCGTCGAAACTGAAAGGGTCATGAACTTCGAAGCAGCAGATAACGAAGAAAGACTCCGTAGTAACCTGGACCTACTCGAAGAACGAAGGGAAATAGCCTCAATCAGAGAAGCTATGCATAAGCAAAAGATTGAAAGGTACTACAACAGTCGGGTTCGGCCTTTCGACCTTCAAACCAGGGGAATACGTCCTCCGACTCAACAGCGCAAGTAAAGCTGAGTACCAGGGTAAACTAGGACCTACATGGGAAGGGCCCTACGTAATTAAGGAAGCATATGGCAATGGAGCCTACAAGATGGAAACCTTGGATGGAGACGCTATTTCTAGAACTTGGAATGGCACTACCCTTCGTAAGTTCTACGTATGAAACTTACAATGTCCGAGGACATTTTTTATTTTTGCTTTCAATCAATGTATTTGCATTCTTCTCACTTGGGGAAAGAAGCATTAATGGTAGGCGTCTAGTATTCATTTCTTAAAATGATGTAATCCTCCTTACCCACTTAATGATATAATGCATTTCCCTCAAATCACTTGTTTCGTTCAATATAACAAAGATTTGCCCACCAAGTCGCTTTATAAGTTTCAATGTCGAAGGGATGTACAAAGACTAACAACATGTCTTGCTCATATGCATAACATCCATCTCAACTTCACATTAACTTTCCTATATGGCCTTAAGGTATTATAAGCCTTTCGCTGCCCAAAGGATTAAGACAGAATGGGTCGCGACCCTCTGTCAGCAGTCAAATTATACGATTGTTAATATTCTTGGTGAAGTAACTACACACAATGAGGCTATGCATCTACCATACGCCTTAGGTTGTAACAAATTTTTTTTACGCAAGTAAAATAAAAAGAGAAGAATCGCACATGGAAAAATACAAGCCCTATTGGCTTTTATGTAGATTAATGACTAGTTTAACTAGTCTAAACAGGCCATAGCCTTAACGATCCAACAAAACAAAACATTGTCTTAGGCCGTAGCCTACATCACACATACCAAATGTTAATTGTTTCATCAGGCACGAAGCCTGGAAAGGAACACAGACAAATTGTTTTAAACAGGGTACATACCACCGTGGGGATCAAATTACAACCACATGGTTTCCTTCATCAAACTTTGGAATGAGTGGGATCAGCTGAACCTGGGGAGGGAGCTTCGGGTGACGGAGTCTTCTTAGAGGGAGACAGAGGCTGGACTTTCCTTGGCTTCTTGGCCAGCAGGTCCTCAATAGACGCTGTTGGGTCCTTTGTCACATCTGTAAGGAAAGAGAACTCTAAAGCAGTTAAGTGATTACCTGCATCATCATACTCTTTCTCATGAGTTGCCCTGTAGTAAGGAACTTCCTCCAGCTTCACCGGTTCCACCATCGCAGCTATCTCCTCCAAAGTGGTACACTTGCCATGGAATATGGCCGCATTCACCAGGTTCCCAATTGCAATCCCCACATCATCGCTATGGTAAAGTTCCATAGCAACATAGGGGATCACCTTGGTTACCAAGTCCACCCTATCCTTTTTCAGCATCTTCAGACGAAGGTTTAACCCATCTACCTTTTCTCTGAGTTTGATCTCTTGGTCCAGCAACTTCGCCCTCTCTTGTTCGAGGCCTCCACACTTGGATGAAAGAACATATATCTGCTCTTTATAGCCTACGAACATTGAGCCTTCGACAGTTAGCCTGCTGCATTCAGCCTCGCTCGTTGCCAGTTGACCTTTGAGCTTTTCATTCTCAGCTCTGAGATCTTGCACCAAGGGGTTCTTGTCAAAATCCTCCAAGGCATCCTCACACTTCTTCTCCAGGTCTGCATACTTCTGATCCCTAGCCTTCTCCCTTCTCAGCATAACATCCATTTCTTCTCGAGCTTTGGTGACAGCACGGAGCAGTTCCCTTGTCCTAGCATTGAGTTGGTTGTCTAGCATGCACTGTCGAACATAACTTTTGTCATGAAGGTCGCAAAGCCTTTCTATGGACATGTTATCCATCACCCCCTTCCACTTGGGTGGGATTACATTGCTCACAAGTTGGTGACAAGCTAGGGGAGAGGGAAGTTCTTTCGTATCAGGAAGTCCTGCAGCATATATAAATGTGTTAACATATTATTACTGGTATCTAATTTTTTGTTACAGGCAAGAAACATTACCATGGATATCATCACCACTGGGCCCTTCGATGGCTGGAAATACCACAGCCTTACCCTGGACACTCTTTTGCCGGGTAGTTCGAGAGGGAGGAGTAGGTAGGATAAGCTTCCTCTTCGAAGCGAACTTTACAGCTTTTGCACCGGTACCTTTCCTGCTTCGGACCCTCTCACCAATGCCGGAGGGTCCTACGATGACCAACTGTCCTTTGGAGACTGGTTCATCAGATTCAGCAACATTCTCCACAAGCTGGTCTTCTACATCTATGGGTTCCTTTGACGGAGGAGCAGAGGATACATGTTCGATGGGCTGGGCTTCCACATCATTGTCATTTATTGACACTGATGGAGAGCCCACGCCATAGCTCGTCTTTTAGGGATTCTTTGGAATGAAGCTCACCTCATTTGCACCACCAGCTACCACAAAGTTTCTGAATGACATTTCTACATGAAGGAGCAAATAAGATAAATATCAGAAAGATAAGTTTTTATTTCTTATTTTAATCAAAAAAATACATACTTTCTCCATCACAAATAATCTCATGTACCAAAGGAGATCCCTCCCATCTTTCAGCAAGGCCAACCATGAACAAAATTGGCTCAGGGAATGTTTGGCAATCAGCTGGATGACGAGCCAAATGCTGATACAAAGGATTTCTCCTCACAGTATAGGGCAAGGGATCGTTGAACCTTTTTTCATCATATTGGAACTCTGGGTTTAACAATGCAGGGAAAGTCGGAGGGATAGTGGTGTTTTGGATATAAAAGAACTTGCCTTTCCAGTTCCTGATGTTTGTAAATGGCCTATCTATGAGAATGGGCACATCCCTTTCACCCCTCTTAGCCAAGGTCAACCAATCTCCTCCAGGGTAAAAATTCAGAAAACCCCTAAGCACAGTTAATGATGGTTCAAACCCATAAGCTTTGCACATCACAATGTATGTCGTAAGCTTGGCTAGGCCAAAAGGGTTGAACCTAGATATGTGTACCTCATAGTACTGGAGGAATTTTAAGATCAACGGATGCAAGGGTATCCTAAGGTTGGAGGTGGTGAATGCATGGGTATATAAGCCTACATAGTTTTCAGGGGCATCAAAAATCCCTTGATTTCTACTAGGTAACATGATTTTATGCTCTTTTGGAATTGGGTAATCGGTGAGGAACGCTTTAAGCTCCTCCCTTGTCAAGGTGCAACCTTGTTTTTTGATTACAAATTTTTTATTTGTAGACATTGATCCTTTTACAATCCACAATAACGTATTTGAAAAACAGATACGAAGGAACACTTTACCTTGTTTGATCGAAAGCTTGATCGGAAGAGGTTTTAGTAGGTGAAACACTTGGGCGAGAGATAAAATTATGCTAGGGTTTTACTGTTTTTTTTACATTTTATATACCCCTACATATGTTAAATCTCGGCCCTACACGTGTCATGAATTATCCCCTTACCACCGGATTTCAAAACTCTTTGAAATTTTGAAAAGACGTTTTCTTTTACCTAGGAAAAGGGGTGGTTAGGATAATTGTTTGCATTAATTACGGTCAATAGGTGCAAGACTTTTCATCTTCGTTCGTTTTTTGTGACAAAGGGGGAGTTTCGTTTCTATTTCTGAGTCGTAAGCAATATTTCTTGTTCGTACATATCACTTTCGACTGGAGGGCTTGATGACGTACCCTCCGATCAGGTCGAAGGACCCCCCTTCGGCCTCAGTCGAATTTGCATTATGAAGACCCAAGTCTTTCTTCATAAATCATTGGTGGCGTAAAACCATTCATCATTGACATGGTTACTAGTTGGGAATCCGCCAGCCGAAGGCCTATGCCCTTCGGTGTCTTCTCTTGAAGATGCCAAGATAAAGAAGAACCTTGACTTGGTCTTCCCTCACGTTCCCACTATTTCCTTAGCTTCCCCGCCAAGTCCGAGATAGTGGGGATGAAGCCCTAGCGGTTACCACAAATCAGGGGACGCCCCCCCCCCCCATGATCTCCTAAACGTGTGCTAACACTCTCCAAGCTATTTTCATCACCTATAAATATGTTGGACGAGTCATTTCAATGGTATGTTCACTCAACACAGTATTTCACATACTCCGTAACCCCTGAGCAATCACTTAACGAAGTGTCCACTATTTCTTATTGCAGATTGGCTACAAGTTTAGCGCAAGCATATCACCCCTCATATCCTTCGATCACCATCGAAGGCCTGGTACGAATTCTTGTACAATCATAAACGCAAACAAAACAATTAAGGAATCATAACTAGGCCAGCGCCAAGAGGTGCTTAGCCGCTCATATTAACCATACAAATCAATTCAATATTCAAAGTTACGAAATACATGAATCGAAAGTAAAGAAAAGATAACATGCTAATGCTTATCGTAAGGGAGTGATTTCTCCCTTGGAGACAGCTCCGTATGCTCCTCTAGACCTGCCTTTGGCTTCTTCCCACATTCTTTGGTTGTGGTGTGTGGAATGGGATGCTTTGAAATGCTGGAAGTCGTGGGGTATTTATAGGCCAGATTTGGGTTACGGCGTAACTAATATAAGAGTTACGCCGTAATCTTCAATTCCTTCGTAATTTGCACTAGATCTGTTGGTTACGGCGTAACCTTATGAGTGGTTACGCCGTATCTTCAATATTACTTAGTTACGCCGTAGTTGATGAAATAGTTACGGCGTAGTTATCAGCGGCGTGGAACCTCATTTGACCTAATAAGTTACGTCGTAGTCTTTGGGGAGAGCTACGCCGTAACCTTCTGATGAGTTGGTTTTCTGAGTCACGCTATAGTTACTGCGTAATGTAAGAGATGAGTTACGCCGTAATTTCTTCAAAGTCAGCATACTATGATAAATCTTTGATATTTCTCCAATTCCGCGTCTCTTTAGCTTCAATGCTCGTAATTTACCTGAAAGTGGAAAACAATGGAAAACAAGCGTAAATCCATATAAATGATATAAATTACAAGCATTATCGGGGGAAATTGACACTTAATATTCAGGACTATTTGATGTTATCAAACTTTTAGAAGAAGGACTTCTTTATTCTCGAGTTTCTCAACTTTCGTGTCAAAAATCTCACTGGTTTTTCAACATAACCAGGCTTTTCGTCCATGACTTTTTCTAATAAGACATAGGCTGTTTCATTAAGTAAACACTTTCTCAATTGAGATACGTGAAACATATTGTGAATATTGTTTAGTTCTTCTGGAAACTCAAGTGTGTATGCCACTTTCCCGACTCTTGCTATGATTGTGAATGGACTAATGTATCACGGTCCAAGCTTCCCACGCTTTCTGAATTGAATTACCCCATTCCAAGGAGATACCTTTAGCATAACTCTATCTCCGACTTGAAATTCTATCGGTCGCCTTCTTTTGACTACATATGACTTATGTCTGTCTTGAGCCATTTTCAACCTTTCTTTAATTTGATCAATCTTTTCATTTGTTCTTTGTAGAACATCTAAATTGCTCAATTCTCTCTGCCAGATTTCTCCGCAACATATAGAAGTACGTCATTTTATTCCGTGTATAATTTCATACGGTGGCATCTTTATACTTGAATAGTAACTATTGTTGTAAGATAATTCTGCTAACGACATATACTTGTCCCAGGTGCCACATAGTCTATAACACATGCTCTAAGGCTCTAAGCATATCTTTCAGGGTTTGAATGGTTCTTTCACTCTATATGTCAGTATGAGGATGATAAGTTGTGCTCAGGTTCACTCGAGTACCCAATTCCTCCTGAAATTTTCGCCAAAATATGGAAGTTGTGCTCAGGTTCACTAAGTATTACATTATTAGTAAAAGATTGATGATGCAATATTTAAAGAGTACCTTATAGCCTTTCGGTCTGTATCATTCAGACATGCCTTCCATCCAGTTACCATCTTAGAGTGATTCACCAAGTGGCTCAAAAACCGGCGCTTTGTAAAGCGAGTAGGGTCTATTAGACCACATACGCCATCAATGATCTTGCAATGGCTTCGGACCTATCGGCCTAATGTCTACATATCTTGTCGAAATACATATGTTTACATTCCAACACATCTCAAATAGAGCATTATTTATACGATTGTATAACAACTTTACGGGGACTTTTTTATTTTATTTCATTTAGTCTCTACTTACAAAGTGTTTTATTCATCGTATGTGTAATAAAACAACTTTAGTTTACTTTAGTGCAATAAAACAACTTTAGTTTAGTTTAGTTAGTAATTAATAATTACCAGCTTAAACAAATACTCCATCCGTCTCAAACTAATTTCTTCTAGATTTAATATCATTTGAGGACAAAAGATTATTTACATACTAAGGGATCAATCTCAACCATCCATTTTTATTTGATCTAATGGATGAGATTAATCTCAACAATTTAAAAAACCCACTTTCATCATTTTTTTTCAAATATTAATAACTTTCAAACCGTTAATCGTTAAGCGAAAAAACAATATCATTGCGATGAACATTTAATTATCTTTCTATAGATAGGCACTTTGATATACTTTCGACAAAAAAAATTTCGTATTTTTCAAGTTTTTTTTAAGTTTTTTCATTTTTTTACGTTACTGAAATTTGCATTAAAAAATCATATATGATTAAACACTAATTTGAATATCACATGTGATATTTGTGTTATATCATATATGATATTAATGTTATATCATATATGATATGTAAAATCACATGTGATATTAGTGTAATATCACATATGATATACATATCATATCACATGTGATATCACATATCATATATGATTTAACACTAATATCACATGTGATATTCAAATTAGTTTTTAATCATATATGATTTTTTTCATGCAAAATTCAAGTAATGTAAAAAAAGACGAAAAAACGTGAAAAAAATGAATTTTTGTTCTTTCTTCGAAAGTATATCAAAGTGCCCGTATATAGAAAGATAATTAAATGCTCTTCGCGACGGTGTAAATATTTTCATTTAACGATTAACGGTTTAAGAGATATTTAAATTATAAAAAATATGTGAAATAATAAAATGCTTTTAATCACAGTCATTGATTTCTTTTTAAATTGATGGTGGAGATGAGTCCCTTAGTATGTAAGAAATATTTGGTATGTAAAATAACTCTCCTCTTTCTTCTAACGAAATCTTTTAATTTTTTTAATACAATGACAGTTTTATCATTAATTAAATAATTAATATCTTTTATAAAGTTTGTAATATTAATATCAAGTAAAAGTAATATGGTAAAATCGGTCAAATTTATTTATTTATTTATAATAATGAATAATTAAATTGAGATATTCTGAAAAAAGAAAACCTAACTACTAATTTAGGAGGGAAGGAGTAATATATTATTTCAATACTAACAAAGTCTATATATATTTTGCTTTAAAACTAATCAATGAATTAAGCACTTTTCCTTTGACTAAAAAGACGTCACGGAGTAATCTGTATACGAAGTATTATTATACCTTTTGGTGGTTAAAATGGGACACACTATTAATACGGGGTCTACCCTCACCCCCCCCCCCCCCCCCCCCCCCTCCTTACTGCAAACGGGGTCTATAGTACTTTTTCAGATTTCGTACCTTTTTTTTTTTTTTTTTTTTTTTTTTTTTTGTCATATTGCTGGTTTGAGTGGGGTTATTTTATACCACAAGTTTATTTTTTGTCCAGTTTTTTTTTGTCCAAGTGTATTAGCACACAAGCAGATTGAATACATGCTCAGATTAGAGTTCATCATTGCCAAGTTTTTTTTTGTCCAAGTACATAAGCACACAAGCAGATTGCATTAGCACACAAGCAGATTGAATACAGGCTCAGATTATAGTGCATACAAGCAGATTGAATACAGGCTCAGATTAGAGTTCATCATCGCCAAGTTTTTTTTTTGTCAAAGTGCACACAAGCAGATTGCATTAGCACACAAGCAGATTGCCGTTCGGTTATAAAACCAATCGTCATCGCCTTTTTTGAAAAATTTTTTTGTCCAAGTGCAGCAGATTGCACACAAGTGCACAGAACAATTGATAAAAAGTGTTAGGCTCGGATATGAAGGTTGCAAAGTGATAAAAAATATCACTTTGCCGTGCCGTTCGGTTATAAAACCAATCGTCATCGCCTTTTTTGAAAAAAAATTTGGTCCAAGTGCAGCAGATTGCACACAAGTGCACAGATCAGATTGCACAATACCAGATTGCAACCAAGTTAGATTGCCCAAGTGAAACACATGTTTCACAATGTTCACAAGCAAGTACCATTTGCAGAAGTAAGATTCCCAAACTGCAGGAACTCACAAACATAGAATCTCAAAGATTGCACAATACCAGATTGCATTAGCACACAAGCAGATTGCATTAGCACACAAGTACCAAGTGAAACATATGTTTCACAATGTTCACAAGCAAGTACCAAAAGTAAGATTCCCAAACTGCAAGAAGTCACAAGTGAAGAATCTCAAAATGGTAGGTAGTGAAACCTCCCATGTTATATTTAGCCTCATCACACAAACAGATCCATTAAAGTACCCCCAAGTTACCACAAGCAGTTTCCACAAACATCATACAAACATCACCAAGTTACAACAAGTGAAGTTTCCACAAGTTAGGGTGGGGTTATTTATACGGTGGCTATAATTTTAGTTAAACCCTCTCTAGTACCTAGGGTTGGGTTATAACACAAGCCAAGTGAAACACAAGCTGCAAGTGAAAGCCGCAACTAACAAACCACAAAGAAACCTCAAATATCTTAGGCTGCCGATATGTCTCAATCACCAGAGGTAACAATTTTACACATTAATAATAGAGATAACATTAGGCTCAGATTAAGTTTCACGTATTATCATATATGGCTGCAACATCAAAGGTTGCAAAATAAAAAAAAAATTGCCGTCCATTCGGAAATGCCAAGCCAAAATCATATTATCATATATGGCTGCAACATCAAAGGTTGCAAAATATTTTTTTTTTTTGCAAAATCATCATTGCCTTATCTCAGTTTTTTTTAAAAAAAACAATTTTCAAATCAGCTTACAATAACAAACTGCTTATCAAGCATATAAGCAGTTTGTTATATAAAATTATAGCCACAGTATGAATAAAAATATAGCCACAGTATGAATAACCCCACCTGTAACGTACTATTGGAACAGGGTCTAATCTGAGCCTGTGTGCAATCTGCTTGTGTGCAATAAGCAGTTTGCCAAGAAACCACACAGAGCCTGTGGACTTGGGTAGGCCAAAGCAGGTATTCATACCACTCAATGGTGGCAGATCAAGGTGTTAACCTACCCTTTTGCACCCACACAACTCAGGCAGTTTCAATAAGCACATAAGCACATTTTTATCATAAGCACATAAGCAGTTTCCCAAGAAACCACACAGAGCCTGTGGACTGGGGTAGGCCAGAGCAGGTATTCATACCACTCAATGGTGGCAGATCAAGGTGTTAACCTACTCGTTTGCACCCACACAACTCATGCAGTTTCACATAACATCACATAATCACCCACTCACATAAGCAGTTTGTAACTACTTTTACCATAGGGTTTATTACAGATCCATTTAATTAAACCCACAACTTACCCAGAAATGATACAAACATCACAAACTCACCATCAAAGAACCCAGATATTCAAACCCTGGTGTATTAGATTTAAAAGTATTAATAAGAAAATGTGTATTAGATTTAAAAGTATTAATAAAATTGTGTATTAGTTTTAAAAGTTTGTATTAGATTTAAAAGTATTAATAAAATTGTGTATTAGTTTTAAAAGTATTAATAAAACTTTGTTAAAAAAATTATTTATAAAAGTATTAGTTTTATAAGAAAATGTTAAAAATGTAAAAAGTTGTATTTTTTATAAAAGTTTGTTAAAAATGAAATTTATTAAAAATGTACAAATTTGTATTTTTTATAAAAGTTTGTTAAAAATGAAATTTATAAAAGTTGTTGTGTTTTTTATTTTTTAGGCTTTCGGTTTTCACGAGGAAGTATCAGAGGATTGCCCATTTATCAGACAAGAGGTAAATATAGCCTCGGGGCTTTTCGTTATAAAAGTATTAAAAAAGTATTAGTTAAAAGAAAAGGTGTGTTATAAAATTTGTTATGTATTTTTAGGCTTTCCGTTCTCACGAGGAAGTAACTGAGTGGGTGCAAAATATAGCCCCGGGACTCGGTTTTGTCATTGTTAAAAAGAGAACCAAATCAGAAAATGGTCAGATGATGGAAATTAATTATATGTGTACAAAGAGCGGGATTTATGAATATCACAGTAGTGGAAAACGGAAAACCAAAACAAAAAAAAAAAAAGCAATTGTCCATTCAGATTAGTTGCGAAATATAGACCAACACGATATAATTGGATTTTGAGGGTGAAGTGTGATAGCCATAATCATGAGTTGCTAGAGTCGTTGCATGGTGTGCCATATGCAATGTGATTAAAAGAAGATGAGTTGAGTTTGGTCAAAGAATTGTCAGAGTATAGCGTACCACCACGTAATATACTTTCGACAATAAAGGGACGTAATCCGGATAACGTGTCTAGCGTTAGAACTATATATAACGCAATTGATAAGTTCCGGAGAGCCAGAGTAGGTGATAGAACTCAAATTCAAGTCCTTTACTCGCATCTGACGAATTCAGGGTATGCATACTACCCGAGGGTGAATGAGCATAATGAGCTTGAGGAGCTATTTTTTGTTCACCCCACTTCGAATGCTCTATGGCGTACGTTCCCTGAAATCATGTTGATGGACTCCACGTACAATACCACCATGTTTAAATTGCCATTGTTGGAAATTGTTGGAGTAACTCCAACGAATAAAACATTTTCAATGGCGTACAGCTTTATACACGGTGAAAAGGGGCATAATTTTCAGTGGGTATTGCAACGCGTGAAAGAGGTGATAGACGAAAGATACTACCCACGTGTTATTGTCACCGACAGAGATTTAGCGTTGGTTGGGGCATGTAGAGCAGAATTTCCTACCGCTCACAAATTACTCTGTCGATGGCATATAGAGCAAAATTTGCTCAAGTTTATGAGAAACAGATGCGGTGGGATAGATGAGTATGACTCCATTAAAAGGAGATGTGATCGGTTGGTTAAAGCTCCGACAAGCCGCTTGTTCGAGCAACAATATGAGCGCCTACAACAACGCTTGGTCAACCATGCGCGTACTAAATTGTTAATTCTATTTTTTTATTATTATTCAATTAATAAGCACCCGAATGACCTTTGATTAATTCACTGTTTTTTTTTCAGCTATCGCTGAGTATCTGGATAACTGGCTGCGAGATTACAGACACATGTTTGTCTCGTACATCACCGATGAATATCGCTCCTTCGGCCAGACAACAACGTGTAGAGTTGAGGCTCACCACGCGTTGTTGAAATTATATTTGGGCGGCACACAGTCCAATTTAGACAGGTTGTTGAGTGCAATCGATAAGATTGTATTTGCGCAAGAAAATGCGATAAAAGAGAGTTTTAATAGAAGCATCGGCGAGAAAATAAATGATTGTAATATACTACTATTTCAAGAATTGTGGTATAAAGTTTCTCACCATGCTTTCAAACTCATGCAAAAAGAACTCCACCTGTCTATCACCGTAGAAAATTGTAGCCATAAGTTGCGTACAATTTACGGACTGCCATGCTTTCACGAGATGCAATACTATGTATATCATGGTAAGTAAATTTATAACTATCAAGTTGTTTTCCCTATTAATATCAGTGATTTATTTACGGGCGGCATTGTAATATACTACTTTTAATGATTTCAGGACGTCCCATTCCACTGGAAGAACTTAATATTTTTTGGAGAACCCTACATGTTCCGTGGCCTAATATCAATAGGCCACCGCCTGAAGATGGCTCTTCCAGTAATGATGATGATGATGATCATCATCATCATGATGATACTTCGTTTAGAGATGACATTCGGCAATTCAAGAATGTTTTTACCAAGGCATCGTCGTTTGTTAAGAAGAATATGATGACGAAGTTGAGATCGATATACCAACCTGCATCTGATGACACACAGGAACCTGTTATTCAGAAAAATACCCGTGGACGTCCGAGCGCAAAAGGCTACACAAGTCCCGGACTTGAATGAAGACCCGGACTTGAATGAAGTTCCAACCGTAGATCACCGAAGAAGCACCGCTACAAGATCTACACAAGTCCCGAACTTCAACAAAGAACATGCCCGACATAGTTCTTTCACGGGTCCTAGTGATCACCGAAGAAGCACCGCTATAAGACACAGGTTGTACGATGGAGATGCAGAAAGCGAAATGCTTATGAGTATGCTTCCAGTCCTTTGGCATCCATACATAATTAGTATATATAATGTTGTGGGTGACGGAAATTGTGGGTTTCGGTGCGTTGCCCATGGTGTTTGGGAACAACAAGATTGGTGGCGGCAAGTTAGGCAGATGTTATTGCAACAGATGGACCTACATTGGTAGGTTTACATGGGTTTGTGGGGGGAAGATGGTTTTAACGAACTTCGCCGTACAATAGACTGGTCTGGACATGGAAATGCACCGCCTGATCGCTACATGGACATGCCAAACACGGGGTTGGTTATTGCAGAACTGATTAGACGACCCGTTGCATTTATATCTCACAGGGGTTGGAATATGTGTTTTCCGCTTATTAGTGGTCCAGACTTCTCACAAAGAACTGACCCCCTTGTGATAGCCCGTGTGGGGAACGAAGTAGGTCATTACATTGTTCTGACGCTAGACGAACATTCTCCACTTCCGCATCTCCACCCATAATGGAGGAGACACAGATCCGAAGCTGCATCCCAGTGGGAATCATTATATAGGGATCGACTAACATAGTGACTGATTACTGATTCATGTTGTAAATAATTATAAACATAGTGAATGATTCATGTTGTAAATAATTATAAACATAGTGACTGATTACTGATTTATGTTGTAAATAATTGATTAATGATTTATGTTGTAAACATAGTGATTGATTACTGATTTATGTTGTAAATGATTGATTACTGTTTATATTTAAATTAATAATAACATTGTAAATGATACATGTTTTATGTTGTAAATGATTGATTACTGATTTATGCAAATTCTTTTGTCAGGTGGGCCAAGGAAATCCTTTCTGGTGTCGATGTAATAGAGGATTTATTATAGAACGGAAATCCACGAAATCCTTTCCGGGCCGACCGTATTATGCATGTCCTCTTTCAGTGGTAAATAATCATACGTTTGCTTAGGGGTTTTATGTAAATAATTTGCTTGTTAAAAATACATTTCTTATTATTTTCTTAACATGTAACAGCCAGGTACAAATGACTATGGGTGTCGATACTTCAGTTGGAAAGATGAATTTTAAAAGACAGTACCTTAGTCGAGCCTCATCTTCAACGCAGTGCTCAAACTGCGTTGCTAAAGATAATGAGATCATGTTGTTGAAGACAAGAATAAAGACGCTGGAGATGGAGTTAGAATTGGCAAGGAATCCTGAGGATCACGCTTGTCAGTCGGGTGCAAGGCTCCATGATCTTTTAAACGAGATGAATAATCTTCATATGTTGTATTTAAATAATATGTTAACGTTGACGTTTAATTTAATAATAACAGTTGTTGTTGCAGTTATTTAATGTGGTAATATTTAACGTGTTATTATACAAACAAAATAATTAGACATGTACAATACATTATTATACACACACTTATTATATACATTATTATACACACACTTATTTCTATTAAAAAAAAAAAAAAAAAAAAAAAAAAAAAAAAAAAAAAATGGACAAGGGGACAAAAGTACCCTATGGGTGCCATAGAATTTATAGCCACTGTATATATAAAAATGTAGCCACCGTATGAATAACCCCTCCCGGTTAAAATATAGTTGCGCAACTATATTTCAGAATTCAAACCGCCTAGAGTTAAGAGATTACCTCGAAGACCGAAAGAAATTATTCTTAAGTAACCTGAGTAATTTTTAATTACATACTTTTAATTCTTTTAGTCATGTTGATCAAATAATATATATTTAATGATATGAAATTTCAAAGCTCTAAAATAGTCGATAGTTGTACATAATCTTGTTCTTTCTCTATTTGTTGAATAATAGAAATCATTTAACCCGTATGTTACAATGCATTATTGAGCGACTACATATAAAGCACATGAGACATAATAAAGCCTACCTATAAACTCTAATAGCGCACATATGAACTTATGCTAACTAACATAAACTCGTTTAGGGGGGAGGGAGTGGTACCCTAGTACCCGAAATGCCACATCACCTCTATCCAATAAAAACCTTCCAACTCAAAACTACTCAATTCTACCCTAACACTACCCTAAGTGGAGGGAGTGGTACCCGATCCTACCCTAACACTACTTTTCACAAAAAGACAAAAAAAAAAAAATAGAGAAGAAAGGAGTATACTCGATCGGCTTGTGAAACCGATTTGGTATCAAATTTCAAGTACCCGATTGACTGGGGACGGTGTACCCGAAATACCTGAGTATACCCTAACACTACCCGACCATGCACTCCCTCCCCCTTAATAGTACACTCGGAGCGGCTTCCGAGTTCAGGTTTTAGCTTTACAAAGATATATTTACACATGTATTTACTTAGTAACTTTCAAATCAAAATGTGAAAGTGCAAATTTACCATACATCTAGGCCCATGCGTGTAAGAAGTCTGGCTCCAGTTACCCTAGAGCATATCCTAGGGTTTTTTTTGGCACCTATAGCACGTCAAACTGCACCCCTATAGCCATATGAATATTATCCTGTTAAAGAAAATTTATTAGAGAGAGTGTTTATGTTATAGGGATGTTATAAGGTAAATGCTAACGCACCGGCACATATGAAATTTATAGTGTACATGCTAACGCGCCGGCACCTATAAAATTTACTCTTAATACTTAAATGAGCTATTCCTAGGCATTGTAATCGGTTTTACAATGAAACCTCATGTAGACTTTATATGCTGAACGTATAATATTTCGTTGATTTTTAATAGTTAAAGTTTGATTGAGATGCCCTCCATAGCTGCAAATGTAGTCCCACTTTGCTAAAAGATAAGCAGATTACCTGAAAGATAAATACAAGCTTGATTTAACTACTACTGTTATTGCGAATATTACAAATTAAGATATATATACAAGCTTGATAAATACAAATTTTCACGCACCTATATACCACCTATCTCATAAATTTCACAACAAGTCTTAAAATCACAATCTGGCTTTGTTAGTAATTGAGGTGCTGTTTAGTTTCCTATCAGAAAAAAAAAAAAAAAAAAAAAAAAAATCTAGTGTAATCCATAAAGTAGGTTTCCTTTTGTGAAGGGTAAAGTGAGTTGGTGCGCATTGTATGAAGATAGGAATAATGAGGAGTAAAAGATGAACCTACTTGGTCCTATCTATACACTGCCAAAGAGGAAATGCTTGGTACTCAATGCAAGTTGTGTGTTCCAACTTCCAAGAAGATGTGTGAAGCCATTGTAGTAGATGGAAATGTATCACAACTGGTATAGCTTTTGCAGTGGAGAGGTTATGGATGCTTAGTGATGCCAATCTCTTATTCTACTTTGGTCATTGTGGTGACAGGTTGAATGATCTTAGTGAAAAAAAATGTTGAAAATGTAGCTAGATGGTAGGGTGCAAACAAAGGTGAATAAAGACATGAATAATTGATTGAATTGGAAAAGTGAAGAATGTGAGCAGACATGTGGATGGTCTGCTATAAATCGGTGTTTTAGTTGATATCGGATGAATATTTGTAATCTGTTCTTGTTCTCTGTTTTGGGGATTATTCAAAATAGTGTGTGTCATTCAAGCATTATATAATATTTTGGAGTATTAATATAATTCACTTTTGAACAATAATAATAATAATAATAATAATAATAATAATAATAATAATAATAAATAAAAAAATAAAAAAATGCGCTCACAATCTCTTGATTGACGAGAACACTCACACATATTACTACGCCAAAAGCCTTTTTGTCCCGAATGATTTAAAAACGGAACCTCGTCTTAGCTTATATGTTTGGATTATCTGCCTAATGCAGAATTGATTGTTGTAACAAAAAGCCACGTTTAAATATTCATTTTGCAACAATTGGAACTGAAAACAAAGGTATTGATTTCGTAGACGTTCATATAATAACTAGTTCATGTTTTTAGAGTGAATTGGAAAAGTTACAGATAAAAAGTATAAAACAATAAAGCTTAAAAAGAGAGTAAACCAACTTGTTCTTTCGGCTAAAGGGTAAAAAGTAAATTAGAACTTTTATGACACTTGTACAATATAAAATTACATGGGATCAAATTGTTATTTATGTTCGTGAGGTATAGCCAAAGGGATGGATACATTACATATATCGCTCTTTTTAATACACACATAATATTTTGTGCATTACAGTGTTGTACGGTGGGTTATATAACTTGTACAGAATAATGTATTTATCAAATAAAATGGTGTGCGTATCAACACCCATAGCCAAAACCCAAGATGTCACAACAATTAGGGGCGGATAGAGAAATCCAAAACAGTAAAGGGTGTGCGCTTGGTGTTAAACTCTGAAATTTTTTCATATAAAATATATTTTCGAAACGGTAAAGGATGTGCATAAATTCTGCTTCGAAAAAGTATGTGTATCTCCTGCTTCGAAAAGGTAAAAAATATGCATAACTCGCTCCTCAGTACTTAGGGTGGTAGCAACCATGCCTAAGCCATTTTTTAATGCCTAATCACCCACCAATAATATCATTCCGTCTCATCTCATACCAATCTCATACCTAACAATAGATTTTTAGTGGCAACCATGCCTAACCCATACCTCAACTATTTTTTTTAGCATGCAACGGCTATAAGCCTTTAACGTCCAACGTCCACTTTTGTGTCATGCCAATTCGGTAATTTATACCGAATACTTACACCGATGGACCAAACCGAAGCATGCCGAAATTGTGGCATTGCCTACCCCGATTGGCATGAATCATGCCTAAGCATGCCGAACTCCGGTTGCCACCACCCTTATGTCCTTCATAACATCAATAAATCATGTTTTAAAAATGTAAAATAGTAAATGAATAATCTGAGTATTAAAAAGACAAACCATATAATGGGTATCGGTGAATTTAACCCCGCCGTGCGCCGATACACGGGGTTTAGTGTATAGAAATTACCGTAGACATTTTGGGTGATTTACCGTTAAGGGCCCGGCGTTTAATCTTTGCCCATTTTTAATCCCCTTAAAACAAGGCTCTAACCGGCCCACTAAATTAAACAAATATTTGAAAAATCACTTTTGGGTTTTCTTTATATTCATGTATGATGGAGTATAATGGCTGTATTAGAGGTGTAAACGGGGTTAGCGGAATTTTAAACCTGCTTATGCTTGAGCTCAACCCATCTAAGTATATAAAGCTCGACTTCGAGTTCTGCTTATGTCAAGTCTTACATTTTTAGCTCGATCTCGGCTCATGACATATTTTAGAAACTCGCCTAGGCTCATAAAGATATAGCACTTTCTAACCATAATTGTATCCTAAAGTTTTGCATTAAAGCATTTCAAAATCAGCTCTTAAGTATACAAGTCTACAAGTCAACTAGAACCTCAAAATCAACTCTTTTAAGTACAAGTCTACCAGTAAAAACCAATTTTACACTGCAAATCATTTAAAAGTAAATAATTGTGATGCTATATAGCTTCATCAACTTCACTACTCTCTTTCATCTCTTTCTTTCCCTTCACTTTTCCTTTGCATCTCATCACATCACAATTTTCTTAAATCACACACCATCTTCTACACTTCAAACCATCACTTATCTCCAAGGTTCAACCCAATTCATCACCTTTAACACAATTCAATGCCATTTTGATCCATATCCTCATTTGGGTACAAATATTTTTCCATAAAGACTCTTAAAGTTCCAATCTTTGTATCGTTATTTTCGCTATGGATCGTGATTTCTTCCCCTTCGAAAACTCATCCCAAATGCCATCTTGGAAGGTAATGTCACAAGTGCCTGAGATCAATGACAGATTTAATAGTTTTGAATCTAATATGACTTCAATGACATCATCCCCTGTTTCCAATTCACCATCAAACTCACCTAAGGTAAATTGGCCAATTATGGACCATTTTGTGAAAGAAAACACACCCAATATGCGAAATACGATACCCGTGGCACCGGGCTTGCCTTCGCTTGTTTCGGATCCTGGATTCGCTGAACGGGCTGCGAAATTTTCGTGTTTTGGTAGTAGGAGTTTTAATGGGAGAACAAGCCAATTGGGGTTGAGTTCTGTTGACCCGAATTCGCAATTTAGATCTAATGTTTCTACATTGATTGGTAACTCGAAATTGCCTCGAGTTTCAAGTAGTCCTTTGTTGAAGATCAATAGATCAGGTCATGATCAAAAAAGTACTAATTCTAATGAAGAACAAGAGTCCTCTGTTTCTGAGCATATCGAAATCGGGTTAAAGAATGATTCGAGTTCGAGAAAAAGAAAAGTTGCATCTCTGAAAGGAAAAGCTAAAGATATTGCATCACCCGGTGTAAAGGTAATAAGAAAAATAATAATTAGTTTTTGTTGTTGGAATTTACTAATGTTTGTATTTATATTGTTTTAGGAAGAGGAAAATGATGAAATGAATGCGAAGAAGCCGAAAAAAACAGAGGGTGGTACTAATGGTGAAACTGAGAAATCAAAGGTTCCCGAACCACCAAAAGATTATATTCATGTTAGAGCAAGAAGAGGTCAAGCTACTGATAGTCATAGCTTAGCCGAAAGAGTAAGTTCGTTTAAAAATAGATTATGCGTTTTGATATAAGTCTATCAGTTTAGAAAATAACTGTTTTCCAAACTGACTTAAAATACCCAAACACGAGAAAATGAGTATGTGGTGTATGTCTACAATTTGAAACGCAATAATCAGATAATTGGTTTACCATTTTTTTTAGATGTCTAGATCTTGATTGTGTCATGATAATGTCATTGTTAGGTTAGGAGAGAGAAAATAAGTGAGAGAATGAAGCTTCTTCAAGATCTTGTTCCGGGTTGCAATAAGGTAAAAGAACATTTTAAGTTCGACACATAATAATAGATACGCAATAAAAGTTCATGTGCTAATTGATATGTACATGTGTGTTCTTAGGTGACAGGAAAAGCACTTATGTTAGATGAAATCATAAATTATGTTCAATCATTGCAACATCAAGTTGAGGTAAATCCAAAATTGAAAATTGTGTAACAAAATTTTTTACTATAACTAATGGTAACTAATTCATCAGTACTAAATAGTTGCATATCTTGTACAGTTTCTATCCATGAAATTAGCAACCGTTAATCCACGACAAGATCTAGACATGAACGGTCACATCTCTAAAGATGTAAGTCAACCATCTTTCTCTCTTCATTCTTTTTCTTACCACAATTCTTTTTACTCTAACTTACACATTACACGTTACACTTTACGAAACTATAGTGGCGCAACTTATTGCTCGTTTGTCTTTTATCTTTATGTAAATTCAAAATATATTTTTAATTTGTTGGTATGTTTATAAATGTGTAGATGAATCGATTATACCCGATCGAACCGTCCACATCAGACTTCTACCAGCAAAACCCTCAACAATTGCTATTTATCGGGTCTACTCCAATGACCCAATCGCCCACGGACCCATTACCTACTGTTCATGGATTCTCCGAAACTTTCGCTCAGGTAAAAATACAGTAACTCACATAAAAAATCCAAATTTTGTGTTAACATATGCATCACGTTTAAACTAATAAGACAATGTCATATTTACATGTTTCAGTTTGCTGGATTTGAAGGGGATGATCTTCACAGCATTGTGAAAATGGGTTTTGGAGATAGCCGTAATCAGTCACCGGAGATGAAAATCGAGCTTTAAACAAAGCGATCGATTAAGGGGAGGTGCTGTAAATACAAAAAGAGAATATTGTTTAGCTAATTCATCCATTTTTTAGGCCTAATTATTTTGATCCTTTAGTTAAATTCTTGTAGTATGTGTTGTATTATAGACAGGTTGTGTGCAGTGCAAGGTTAAAAACGTATTAGATTTGTAATATATATTTTGTTAAATATATAGAAATTTAAGGTGGAACTTTCTATATCTAGCTATGTACCGCCATGCGATAGTAAATGGTTTCAATAATGGCAAGTACTATATTTGGTTGATGTATCATACGCACACTCCAATTTTTTATTAGAACACATCAATGTAAAAACACCGTAAGCATATTGTGAGACATATACAGCTGTTTACAACACATAAAAACATATCGAAATAGAAATTTGAATGTGCAAATCACTTCCTTTGAACATTCGACATTAGACCTATTATCATTTAGCTTAACGCTATGCGAGTAGACTAATTTTTTTTTTTTTGAACGGCGGAAATTTTATTAAGAACACTAGCAAGAAGCTAGAAAAGATTACAAACTAATATAATTGGGGTTTTTTAACCAAAAAACCCAATTGATATTTGACTTAATCCTACTATTCATCCACAAATAGGACATTTGGACTACATCATCAAAAAGAGTCTTAGTTAAGATATTTGCGAGTTATCATTAAATGACATAAGTGTGTGAGACAAATAACTATATATCATCTTCATAAATTTTTATAAAATTGAAAGACAATTAAGGATTTCCATATAATTTTGAGTGTAAAATTACTACCTCTTTGTTTGACATATATGTGTGAAATAATACAGTTTAATGATTATTTTGCTTAAAAATGATTAATTAAAAAGGTAAAGTACAAAGTTTGGGATTAATAATTAATTGATAGATTAAGAATCCCAGGTTGGCATTGGTGAATTATGACTCGACTCACTCCATACAAACAAGAAGACTTTTAATTAAATATCTACGTGATCAAGGAAAAGACGACTCAATTCTAGTGGAGTTACAGGTATAGAAAAGATGCTCTCTAAAATTAATTAATTTCATATTAGCTATATATATAACTTATAATATAAGATTTACGTTTTTATTGCGTGTATGTTCTTTTAAATGGTAAAATAAATGTATTAAGCAATACGTAAAATGGAATACTAAATTTTAATTTCAGGTTAAACCGTTTGTTCACCCATTGTCAGTGAAAAAAACACTTGATGTACATATATTATTTTTTTCCTACAATTGGTGAAATGTTATAATTATTTTTTGAAATATATATCTATACTATATATAAAGTAAAGAGTTAACTACATTTTTGGTCTTTGTGGTTGTACCTGCATTTCACTTTTGGTCCATTTGTTCAAAAAGTTGCGATTTTAGTCTAAAATGCATAGTTTGGTTTCACTTTTGGTCCATTTTCCTAACGAAGTTAGTTCAGTTAGTTAAGTCGAATTGTAAAGTGGCAACATTTGTCCTTTAACCTAACGGTCGTTAACAACGTTAGTCATTTATACCAAAGATCGTTTGCAACGTTAGTCCTTTCTGTTAGTTAGTCCTTTAAAAAAAATTCTAAAAAAATTCTAATAAATGTTTTTTTCGAATTTTTTTTTTTCAAAAAAAATAATTCGAAATTTTTTTTAAGAAAAAAAATCTCAAATTTTTTTTCAAGAAAAAAAATTTTCTTAAAAAATTCTAAAAAAAAAATTAGAAAAAAATTTTCTAAATTTTTTTTTTTCTAAAATAAAATTCTAAAAAAAATTTCGAAAAATATTCTAAAAAAAACTTTTTTTCCGAAAAAAATAATTTGAGATTTTTTTTTAGAAAAAAAAATATATTTTTTTTTTTCCTAGAAATGGACTAAAACTATATCAAAAAAATTTTAGACATGTTTTTTAGAAATTTTGTACTAACCCATATCAAAATGGACTAAAACCATATCAATTTTTTTTTTTATCAAAATGATAGTTTGGTTTCACTTTTCTAAAAAATTTTGTACTAGTTTCACTTTTCTAAAAAGTTTCTAAAAAATAGACTAAAACCATATCAAAATGATAGTTTTAGTACATTTTTTTTTAGAAATTTTTTAGTCCATATCAAAAAATCGCAAAATGTCAATGCTAAAAAAATTTCTAAAAAATGGCAATGCTAAAAGAATTTCTAAATTTTTTTTTTAAAAAAAAAATTCTAATAAAAAAAACGTGTGTAAAAGTGTGTGTGATCTTTGGTATATTTTTTTTTAAAACGTGTATAGATTTTACACACATTTTTGCAATGAATATACATTTCTTCAATGTATATACATTTTTAAAAATTTTAGATTTTTTTTAGAAATTTTTTTAGAATTTTTTTCGGAAAAAAAAAAAGTTTTTTTTTAGTATATATTTCGAAATTTTTTTCGAATTTTATTTTAGAAAAAAAAAATAGAATTTTTTTTTCTAAATTTTTTTTTCCGAATTATTTTTTTAGAATTTTTTAGGAAAATTTTTATTAGAAAAAAAAATTAAAAAAAAATTTAAAATTTTTTATCTTAAAAAAAATTTCGACAAAAAAACATTTTTTTCGAATTTTTTTTTAGAATTTTTTTTTAAAGGACTAACTAACTGAAAGGACTAACGTTGCAAATGTTGCAAAAGATCTTTGGTATAAAGGACTAACGTTGCAAACGACCGTTAGGTTAAAGGACTAATGTTGCCACTTTACAATTCGACTTAACTAACTGAACTAACTTCGTTAGAAAAATGGACCAAAAGTGGAACCAAACTATGCATTTTGGACTAAAATCGCAACTTTTTGAACAAATGGACCAAAAGTGAAATCCATGTACAACCACAAGGACCAAAAATGTAGTTAACTCTAAAGTAAAAATGGTTAATGTTGTAATATTAAAATATTGAAAAATGGTCAAACATTTTTAGCATATTTGAAAAATATTGAAATTAAGTCATGCATTTGGAAATTATTGAAGTGTTGAGATGTTTGCTAATAATACACATTGAAAATTTGGTTGACCCGGTTTAATTTGACATGTTTTTTCGACTTAACCGTCGGGATAACCCGGGTTAAACTATGACTGAAACGGTTCAACCGTTGAACCACCCGGGTTGAACCGGGTTTCAAAACATTATCTTTAATCTCCAAATTTTCAAATTTTTATTATTTTTCATTTATAACCCATAAACTTTTTTTATCACTAAAACTATATATCATTATAAAATCTCGTTTTTATGCACGGGTACTCGTATAGTGTTGTTAAAAGGATGTAGAAACTGGGCATACCATGTTAAAATATGATTTTAGTTTTATAATCAGAACAATTTATAAAATCGTTAGGTGACAAACTTTGTCCCCCATGAATATATTATCGATCGATCCAATTATCTTGTGCAACGTGTCCTCGGCAGTTTAAGTTAAGCCCGTATTTCACTATTATTTTAAAATATCATTCCTTAAATATTATTTTTCAGATAAAAGCTAAATATACTTTATGTATTTTCTTCAAAATATATTATAATTAACTAGCCGAGTATCCGCGTCTAGTGACAGTAGTGTTTAGCAGCAACGATGTTTGGTTTTTGATAAAGTTTAATCGATGGATGTTTTCTTTCGACAAATTGTATCAGTAGCATCATGAATTCTTGCCGAAGAATCGTTTTACTGATGGCTTGGTTGCATTACGGCGATTATGTTTACTTTTCAACAAAATCTAATAGGATCCATTTGTATGTACGTGTTTTTTAACAAATGTTTTAAGTCACATTTATCGATTAATATTGTAATAATAGACTACTCGTATAAACTGACGATGACATAATTTTCAGAGACAATTTTACCATTTGTGGTATTGGGTTATAGTCAAATTTCTATGTGTCAACAAATTCACGATGACATAATTTTTAGAGACAATTTTACCATTTGTGGTATTGGGTTATAGTCAAATTTCCGTGTGTCGAAAAATTCACGATTGGCGTTAAAAGTCTTTTACTTTTTAGTGTTATTATCTAAACTTATTTAGTTGCGATTTTCTTTCGTGAATATTTAACATATATTATGCTTGTTCTCCTAAGTTGATACAATGTTAACAAACTAATAATTTACGTAAACATTTATGTGTTTTTAAGGTAATAGTTGTTCGTGCACGCCGTTTTTTTGTGTGTGTGTTTAGTTTGGTTTGTATTCACAACTTTTGACATGAAGTAGGATATCCGTGTGATGTGGATACAATTAGATAATCTTATCTTTTTGTGTGTGCATCTCTCTTATTTGATCTTTGCCACTAAGATTTTACTGGTACAATTTTTGTGTTCTTTAGCGCTTACATGGTTAGTTTTGATATGGTTATGTAATGTTTGAAATTTGAATTTACATTTGAGTCGTATAGTTTTGAAGGTTGGTGCTTTCAAGATTTTTTCGATCAGTGTTACGTCCATATTTTCGAAAAAACAAATCCTATTTAGCCATCCTTTTATTTAATTTTTCTGCTGTCATACATATTTTTTTCTTTTACTGTTTATAGTTTGTATTCAACAATTTCAAAGTAGAAATTTATTTACGATTTTATACATTTATCCAATGTTTTGAAACCGGGTCTTTAATCGGCTCAGTCGAGTCACCGGGTTACCGGTTCGACCACCGGGTCAACCCGATTTTCTATATAAAAAAACCTCTTTTTTCAACAATACAAAAAAGAAGTATATATATAATTCATGATTAATCCATATATTTTGCCTAGAAACACTTTTAATGACAAAGATAACGTTTAAAAATAAAATTACGTCGCAAATATATGTGATTAACTTGTTTTATTTATAAAAAAAAAACATGCAAAAGCCAAACCCGATCGGGTTTCTAGAACCGGGTTGACCCGGATTACTTAAAACCCGAAGGGTCTAATTGAGTTTCGAGAATTAAAAACCCGGTTTAATATGACCTTTTTTTTTGCCGGAACCGGTTTAACCAGTTGACCCGACCGGCTTGAACCAGGTTTCAAAACATTGCTTTTATCACAAAGTTGTAAGAAAGTTTATATTTTCCTCTATTCTAAAACAATCTGAATCTTCCATTTGGTGTCAAATGTTTTCTGAAACTTTCACAAGCATTGGCCCCGTTTTTACGCGTCATCTATAACCCAATTTTCAAGAAAAGAAAACCAACGTGAAAAACATAGGCATCGGTAACATCTTTTAAAAGTAAACAAAAATTCAACAAAAGCAAAATCAAAAAAAGTATATCATCATCGACCTCAATTTTTTTATTAGTCAACCCATGACTAAAAAAAATGTGTTGCAATGTATAAAAGACCTCATACACTACGTAACAAAGTTTTTTTGCCAAGCCAATCATAACTACAAACCACCAACACAACAAATCTCATATCCAAACACAACCTTAAAAAAGCTATAGCATTTAAATGTATCATAAACTACAAGATCAGATGTACTCAGTTCTTGATTTGCAGGCTTTATTTTTCATCATTTGCCTCAAAAGGTCATCATCATCCTTGAAAAAAATATCAAAAAATAAAAAGAACCAAAAGGTAACAAATTTTGACTTTAATCATATGCAAAGATATTGTAACTACCAAGAAGAAAAACAAATAAAAAACCAATTTAGCGAGATCTGGTTTTTAGCAACCAACAAAAAGATCAAAACCAACACTCGTCTTGGTCTTAAAACCAACAAAATTTTACCTCAGATCTATTTCAAAAGAAAAAAATTGATACCTTTTTACATCTAACCAAAATACAAATTAGACAACCATGAATTTTTAGATCTAACAAAAAGACAACTTATAAAAAACATAAAACTTTAGATATACTACCTACATCTAATCATATTTGCAACTATTAGCCCGAACAACATGACTGGCAAAAAAATACTCCAAAAACCTTTAAATATACAGTGAATCAAAGATAATCATCAATCAAACAGACCATAGCTTAGAAACTCTAAAATATTGAAAACATAAAAGGCTTCCAGCAACAAACCTTTAAGTCTAACCAAATTGAGTTTTGAGCCACAAACATGTAGATCTTACATAAAAGTAAAATAATGGTGTTGAATGGCAAAACCAAACATATAAAACAGATGCAAACATCGTTAGCCTTTAACACCCACAAAAAATTCAAAGACGCACAAAAAAACAATATCAGCCACACCAAAATTAGCCAACACCACCCACCTTAGCTCACAATCGTCACACACCCATCACCATCGTCACACGCCATAGATGGCGGCAGCGAAGTGACCGACGACATCAAAAAGGCTGGCGGCGCGCGTGTTTATTTGTTGGCCTGCAAAGAGGTGGGAGAGAGAGGTCCCAGTAGTTTCATAGTTGCATATTACATCAAATAAGTTTTTAGGTTTTTCGAATGATAATAAAAAATATAGCCTTCATAATATCCATGTTTCTCCGTACCAACCGCGAATCTTATGGACCTGAGATAAAACATGCTTAAAATGGTCAAGACAAAGGTTGAGTGAAATCTATAGATTTATAGTTGAACAGTTGAACACAAGATTTTCAGTGTGGGTTACGCTATTATACACCCATAGTTTGTAAACAAAACAGTTATTATTGCGCTAAGCTCATGACAACAAAAGCGTTAACGGATATCAATAGAAATTGATATAATAGTAGTAATAGTGGCCCTAGTAGGTAATTTGCCGTTATACCTAATGTCTCAAACATAGTGCGTTTGTTTGCCTAACTAGTCAATACAAATGGGATTGGTCAATTCCAATAGGCTTATTCACAATAATTCGCGATCACTACAACTAGTGACTAATGGTTTCATGATATAGGGACTTACGCATGTCAATAGTGGTACTTAGTGCTAATAAAACATTCAGATAAGCATATAGTTCAAAGCATTTGTGTTCGAGTAAAAATAGCATGTATCTCCCCTAAGGGTTTGTAAAACAGTTAAACAATAGAAAATGGGGCTATGAACTTACCGTAGTGATCAACAGTAGGATATGATGATATATAATGTATCGAGAAGAACCTATAAACATAGTACGCGTCTTACGTTCTAAAATAATATTAGTATTTATACTTTTTTTTTGAACGGAAACTTTTATAAAAAAAAACCACTAGCAAGGAGCTAGAGAAATTACAAAGATATCAAATGAGGGTGTTGAAGCCAACTAGCCCAACTAAAAGAACTATTACATCTAGAGTGACACCACGTAAAAGAACGAATGACAATATCATCAAAAATAACATCTTTCCGAGGAGTTTGAGCCGCGAATAAAAGATTATTCCTGAAGTTCTATATACTCCACCATGTAACGTAAAAAACGCCTTCCAACAAGCCTTTAATCTTAGAATTAAAATGAATAGACTTGAACCAAACAAGCCACTCAGAATACGAATCTAGGGGAGTCCATGCCAAATCCCACCAGCGGCAAACGAGACGAAAAACATCAACAACCAAAGTACATTTAAAAAACAAGTGGGAATTATCTTCAGATGAACCAGTACATATCGGACAAAGCAAAGAAGGCACCGAGACGTTTCTTCGAAGTAAATTCATACGAGTAGGAAGCCGATCTAAACAAACCTTCCAAGCGAACACGTTAATTATGCTTCATATACTAGTATTTATACTAGCATGCTTCATATAGTTATTACATTAATTATGCTTGAGTACATATTGTTTGTAAAGTAAAACAAGTGTTTAGAGTTATTTTCTTCATTTTAAAACTACTCACGGTTTCTAATTTACAAGTTATTCGGTAATTGAGTTTTACGTCGTTTTTATAAATAATATCATACCATCATTCGGGCTATAATAATTCAGATGTCATGTAGTAAACGTATGAGAAGCTAGGACACTTTAATCATAAATCCAATAATTCGTCGATACGTTTACCTCGAAGAGGGCCCTCACATGAAATTCCGTACTAACATAGTACTTAGTATTTAAAAATGTATAATTTGTACGTTTATATATGTAACATAAGAGTTAAATCAGGATATGTAGTTTATGAAAGAGTAAATGAGTCCATTTTTCCGATAGTGAGTCTCATCATATCGGTTTATAAGAAAAGTGGTCAAGTAAACGAGTCCAACAAATCCAACCCTACTCCAAGAACCGGCCAGCCTAACCAATACCGGTTTTGCAAAAAAAACTCCAGTGCAAAGAAAGGTTAAATACATATAGCTTGCATGTAATAATAAGGACTTACCATTTAGCATAGTGGTAAGTCGCTTGTTTTACAACCTCGAGGTTGCGTGTTCGAATCACACCAGGTGCAATTTTAGAATTTTATTTCACGTTATGCCCAGTCAGCATCCTCGTCAGCATCCACGTGGCTCAAAAATAATAATAGTAGTATTTACAAAATTTTGAAAAACTAAAAATTTAAAGATTTGTAGTTCGAATCGGTGCAATTATATTCCACGGCCCAACATCTATGTGGCTCAAAAATAAAATAATAATAATTATTAAAAAAGTTGAAAACCTAAAAATTTAAAGATTTGTTTCATAAAAACATAGCATAGTGGTAAGTCGCTTGTTTTACAAGGTTGAGTGTTCGAATCCTACCCGGTGCAATTTTAGAATTTTATCCCACGCCACACCCAATCATCATCCTCATCAGCGTCCACCTGGCCCAAAAATAATTTTTTTTGAAAAACTAAAATTTTAAAGATTTGTTTTATAAATCGTCCATGTGATTATCTATTACACAGTGGTAAGCCTCTTATTTTACAACCTTCAGGTCGCGTGTTCGAATTCCACCAAATGCAATTTTAGAATTTTATTCCACGTCACGCCAAATCAACATCATCGCCAGCGTCCACATGGCTAAATAATAAAATAATAATAATAATAATAATTATTTTTTGAAAAACTGAAAAATTTAAGGATTTGTTTCATAAATCGTCCATGTGTTTCATAAAAACTTACCATAGTGGTAAGCCACTTGTTTTACAATCTTCAGGTCGCGTGATTAAATCTCACCAGGTGCAATTTTAGAATTTTATTCCACGTCACGCCCAGTCAGCATCCTCATTAACGTCTACGTGGCCCAAAAATAAAATTATAACAATAATTAAAAAAAATTGAAAAACAAAAAATTTAAAGATTTATTTCATAAATCGTCCATGTGGTAATCTGTTACATAAATCGTCTCTATGGATGTAAAAGGACTATTTTGCCCTCATGTGCCCCGCACATGATCTGATTTAACGGCTAAAACAAACGCCTATTTGGTTAAAGGACTGGTCAATGCAAAAGTGACAATCACAGGGATGACTGATGTAATTTTTAAGAGTTAAAGACGAAATGTGCAACTTTGAGTAAACCACAAGGACGATCTTTGTAACTAAGTCTTAATTTTATTACTTAAACTTCAATTAATGTTTTTGTTTTTATGTTGACTTTAAAAGAAGATTTGCTTGGAAGAAAACTTTTTGTGCTAAATTTCTTTGTAAAATAAACTTATTAATTTGTCTTAAACTTAATGTTTTAATACATTTAGTGAAAGGAATGAGCTCCCTGTATTATATGTAGTTTATGTGGGAAACGGTGTACACTTTAAATTAATAAAATCAGATTATCAAATAATAAATAAATTAACAGAAAATAAAACAGCAGACAGAATGGGGTAGAAGCAGAAGACAGACACTATAGAACGTTAATAAAATTAAAGCAGTAAAGGGACTTGTACGAGGCTCGTATTGGATACGATTCCCTTAAAACAGATTCGCCGTCTGTTTCCCAGGGTACAACGTACGTAGCTGTTGTACAGCCGGACTAAACTTACTTGCCTGAAAAATTACCGAAGCCTGCGTGTTACTGATCGAAGGTTGCTGGAACGTAACAGTAATGGAGTTGCGTTTTTCTGTGTATCAAAACTGAATGAGAAGATTTTATTTTATAGGCAATACCTAGCTTGGTCACCAAGCCAGAATATACGCCTGGAATAAAAATATATGCATATCTGTTATAACAAAACACGATTTGCATATTTCTGTTAAGACTTAAGCACAAAGTCTAAATCTATTCCTAAAATAGATTACAGAATATTCTAGAAATTATCAATCTACACGGTTTTATTACTTCAGCAGAAACCATGTGCTTCAGCAGAATCTGTGCATCACATAATTCGCTTCAGCAGAATCCCATATGCTTCAGTAGAATCACTTGACATAATTCTCAGCAAAAAGATACCCGCGTAGGTGAGATTTCGGAGCTGCATTCGTGTCCGCAGGTCGCGCGGGCTCGCATGAGTTCAGAAGCCTCGAACTCATTTTAGCTCGGAAATCCCATTTTCTGCACCCCCCCCCCCCTGCGCGCGCGCACGTAGGAGTGGGAGCATAACCAAACTAAAGGAATTTGATATTCAATAGTATGATTTCCTTATAAACTAGTCTCCACTTCCTCTTCTAGGCGATGTGGGATAGTTTAGTATTTCCAGATTTTGTGCCTCACTTTGAGACACGATATCTCATTCATTTCTACTCCAATTTGGACATACTTTAGCTCGTTGCGAAGCTCTCATCGAGGAGAACGCAAAGCTACCAAGAAATATAAATATATATAACATATACATATATTAAATATTGTCCAAAATTTGCAAAAACTCATTTTGCAATACTCATTTTCCAACAGTTTAGAAATACTATTTGTAACGATGAGTGAACATAGCAAGATCTGATAAAGTGCATATCACATATGGTATATTTTCATGGTCAAAATAGCTGTGATCGTCTGGTCAAACAAGGTTTACATCCTTTCTTATGTGTACTTAAATTTAGTCATCTTTTTTCTTCCAAAGAGAAACTGTTAGCCAAAAAATACTCAAGTACTTCGTCTCAAATTGAATACTGCAGTGGTCCTAGAAGTAACTCGTTTATTCAATAGTCTTATAGTTATGATCATTGTCGTCATTTTTGTTAGCATTATCAATAACATATGTCTTGTTTGCTTGTACGTCCTAGCTAGGAGCTTTAGGCTTGAGCTTTAAAAGGTCGAATTAAACAAACGCATTCCCTTTCGCTCCATACCGATATGATTACTAGCTAGCTACTAGTAAAATGTATCATTTATCATTTTGGAAATGGTTTCTTAGGTATACTTTGTTGACGAAAAAGATGCACATCGACGAGACTATATATGTACGATGTCCTTAGCACATCATTGTATTGGAAGTTGAGTTGGTGAAGTAGGGTCATTTGCTAGTTTCTTGCACTCACAAGACGTAGGAGCCGAAAGTATTCTCCATTAACACGGCATGGTCCTCTAACGAGTGTGACCACAATATCAAGTCTAATAGGCATTGTTAATTATTTATCTTGTCTGGTCGAATAAACACATAGTTGACCACTCAACATATTAGATCTGGAACTTAGCTCACACCAATTTATTATAGGGCAAATCATCCAAAAATGTAGTTAACTTGTCACTTTTTCTCATTGTATGTAGCATTCTTTTTTTTTTCTTATTCTGTCAATAAACCTCTATCGTTAGTCATTTCTGTGTACCCGTTACCAAAAAAACCTGCATCGTTAGTCCTTTATATTAACGATCGTTAAAAAATAACTTAAAATTTGGTTTTCTTACGTTTCCTTCCATTTTTTTCACGTTTTCGTTCGTTTTAACACGGTTTCGTCCGTTTTTTCACGTTTTTATCCGTTTTACACGTTTCATTCGTTTTTACACGTTTTCGTCCGTTTTTTTCACGTTTTCGTCTGTTTTTCCCCGTTTCGTCCGTTTTTCCCCGTTTCCTCCGTTTTTTCACGTTTTTACACGTTTTCATCCATGTTTACACATTTTCGTCCATTTTTGCACGATTTCGTTCGTTTTTACACGTTTTCATCCGTTTTAACACGGTTTCATCTGTTTTTTCACGTTTTCATATGTTTTTACACGTTTTCATCCGTTTTTGCATGTTTTCGTCTGTTTTTACACGTTTTCGTATGTTTTAACACGTTTTCGTCCATTTAAACACGTTTTCGTCCGTTATTCACGTTTTCATCCATTTTTTCGCGTTTTCATCCGTTTCTACAAGTTTTTATCCGTTTTTACACGTTTTCGTCCGTTTTTTCACGTTTTCATCCGTTGTTTCACGTTTTCATCCGTTTTTACACGTTTTCATCCGTTGTTTCACGTTTTCATTCGTGTTTGCACATTTTGTCTATTTTTGGCATATTAATACGTTTTCGAATGTTTTCGGCCGTTTCTACACGTTTTCATCCATTTTTACACATTTCATCCATTTTATACACATTTTCGTACGTGTTTACATATGAAAAAACTGATGAAAACGTGAAAAAATGGACGAAAACATGAAAAAATGGACGAAAATGTGAAAAAGCAGACGAAAACATGTAAACATATGAAAATGTGTAAAAACGGATGAAAACATGTAAAAACGGAGGAAAACGAGAAAAACGAACGAAAACGTGTTAAAACAGACAAAAATGTGTAAAAACAGACGAAATCGTGCAAAAACGGATGTAAACGTGTAAAAACGGATGAAAACGTGAAAAAACTGACGAAAGCGTGTTAAATTGGACCAAAACGTGTAAAGACGGACGACAATGTGAAAAAACGGATGAAAACGTGTAAAAACAGACGAAAACATGTAAAAACGGATGAAAACGTGAAAAAACGGATGAAAACGTGTTAAACGGACGAAAACGTGTAAGAACTAGGGGTGTGCACGGTCCAAAATCCGGACCGGACCGGCCAAGACCCGATTTCGGCAAAAATCTAGGACCGAGACCGGACCGAATGTGGTCGGTCCGGTCTCGGTCTGGTTCGGTCCTTCGGTCGGTCCGGTCCAACAAGGCCAAATTCGTCAGTTTTGGTCCAGACTGAGGACCGAATTAGCCCAAAAGCCTAGACCACGGACCGGACCGAATGTGGTCGGTCCGGTCCGGCCAGTCCGGTCTCGGTCGGTCCGACGGTCGGTCCGGTCCGTTCGGGTCGTATGCTCACCCCTAGTAAGAACCAATGAAAACGTGCAAAAACGGACGAAAATGTGTTAAAACGAATGAAAACGTGTAAAAACGGATGAAAACGTGTAAAAACGGACGAATACATATGTAAAAACGGATGAAAACGTGAAAAACGGACGAAAATGTGTTACAACGGACGGAAACGTGTAAAAACGGATTAAACATGCAAAAGCGGACGAAAATGTGTAAAAACGAATGAAAACGTGTAAAAACAGATGAAAACTTGAAAAAAGGACGAAAACGTGAAAAAGCGGATGAAAGCGTGTAAAAACGCAAGAAAACGTGAAAAAACGGACAAAAAAGTGTTAAAACGAACGAAAACGTGTATAAACGGACGGAAACGTGAAAGAACGGACGAAAACGTAAGAAAACCAAATTTTAAGTTATTTTTTAACGATCGTTAGTATAAAGGACCAACGATGCAAGTTTAGCGTAAGATAACCAAATTTTAAGTTATTTATTAACGGTCGTTAGCATAAAGGACTAACGATGCAGGTTTTTTTTGGTAACGGGTACACAGAAAGGACTAACGATAGAGGTTTATTGACAGAATGAGAAAAAAAAAGAATGCTACATACAATGGGAAAAAGTGGCAAATTAACTACATTTTTGGGTGATTTGCCCTTTATTATAATCATAGAGTAGTACATTAAGAATCAAAACCACAATTACTGGAAACTTATGAATGTAACTTGTTTTTTATATCCAGTGTTCGGTTAATTATCTTTGGGTTTATAGACAGATAGGTTACCCAACTTTGCAACTTTATTCGCCTAAGTTACCAAACTTTTTTTTGTACAAACAGGGTATTGTACTACACGGAGTTGACATTCAGGTTACTGAATTTGTAAAATGAGACATTTAGGTTACTTAATTTACCTAAAAAAATACATTTGGGTTACTTAACTTACCTAAAAAATGCATTTTGGTTACTTTGATTACACTGAAAAATGAAGGTTGAATGCTTAACTAAAGTTCAGTAACCTATGTGAACAAAATGAAAGTTTGGTAACTTAGGCGAACAAAGTGAAAAAGTTGGGTAACCTGTCTGATAGGCAAAAGTTCAATATAGATCTCAAATTTACCATAGATCCAAATCATCCAATAAACCAATAATAGTTATTTATTTTTTTATTATGATAAACTTTCACCCTTTTTAAAAAAATTAAATATCTCGCAAACCGTTAATCGTTACGCGATAAAAATTATACCATCGCGACGAAAATTAAATTATCTTTTTATAGATATGCATTACTATATATTTTTAACAACCTTTTTTTTTTAAATTTCGGTCAACAAAAAACATATATGATTTGTGAAAATCATATATGATTCGATTTTTACGAATCATATATGATTTTTGAGAATCATATATGATTCATAAAAATCATATATGATTCGTAAAAATCGAATCATACATGATTTTTGAAAATCATATATGATTCGTAAAAATCATATATGATTTTTTCGGACGGAATTTTTGAAAATAATTGTTTGTCGAAAATATATAAAAGTGCATATCTATAGAAAGATAATTTAATTCTCGTCATGGTGTATTTTTTTATAGTTTGAAGATTTACCGTTTGTAAGATATGTTGTTTTAAAAAAAATGTGAAAAATGATTTTTTATTAATTTAGATAAAAAATGGAAGGCTACGATTGGTTCATTTGTTCTATGACAAATATGAGTTCTATATTGATCTCAACTCCTGTCTGATATAAAACCCATTATCTTTTAGACACGAAGATAATTTTACCTTCTTAAATGTAACATAAACCTAATATGTCCAGTTTGTTACTACGAACAATTCTTTTTCGTTACTTCTCATACAATATATACTATAATTGAAGTATATACATGAAATTGCTTATGTCTCAAACGAGGTTGAGTGCCGACGCGTTGTGACGGTGTGTTTTGTTAAAGATGCGTATTTGTAATTCAAGCAATAATGTGCTAGACCAAGAAAGCTCGAAAGCATGTAATAATATACATAAGTTTTATCCGCATTTACTGCTAGAGTTTACACAAAAGATATTGTACTGAGCTGTTGCATATTTCTACAGCTCGAGCACCATTGTGTTACAAAAGATTAGTATCTTGGCATGCACACATACCATACATTGAAGCTAACTTTTACACAAAAGATTGCTAATGTTTTGGCACATATTTCTGCAGCCAAAGCAAAAAATATGTTGCAAAACATATCAGTTTTTAAGAACGGCGGTTCAAATATTTACATTGTTAAGCGAACGTTTAAATGTCTTTCTTCTTTTATGTGTTTTGGTCCTCCTTTTTTCTGCTGCTGTAGTCTCCATTCCTAGTGCATAAACATAAGAAAAGCAACAACATTAGAATCAAAAGATGTGAAAAGTTGCTGTAAAAAAAAAGTTAGCATGTGATGGTTAGGTACACACTGTTTGAACTAAATGCAATTGAAACTGAGGGTGTTTCAGGTTGAGTTGTGATATTTTTTCTGGTTACATGTTTGTATTTCTTGCCTATATAAGTAGTGCCCATGATAGCATCAGTTCTGGCCATACTTTATTACCTATCTGGTAAGAAGGTTGTGCAAAAAGATGACAACGACCCCTAATTTTGATGAACTGAAAGCAGCATGCCGTTCTGATAAGCTACATCGTGCTTTTCGTTTGTTGTTTTTGCATGAAGAGGCTGATATTGAAGGTCTTATTATGGTTTTGAATGAAAAATGTAATGATATGCGTGCAAGAATTGGGAAAAAAAGGGAATTGCTCAGAGAGGGTGAAAGTTTTAGCTCGTCTGACCCTGTGGCTGTTAATGGCCTCTCATGTTTGCAGCAAGCACAAAATAAGGATTATCAACTGTTGGCTGCAATGGTTGTTCTTGTTGATCTAGCACATGAAGCACGTACCTTGCAGCGCCATCATGTGCTCACTATGGAGCAGTATAATTAAGATGGATTTATGTCGTTTTAGGTGTTATTGTGTTTCTGAGTAGAAGTTCATGTAGGTCTGCATTATTGTTTAATATTATGGTCTTGTGATCTTTGCATCTCTTGTTGTAAGATACTGTGTGTATGAATAAAACTTGGTATATGGTTTGTGGGTTATGGACAATGGATCTGTTTTTATTTTGTTTGATTGTTTTTTTTTTATTAATTGCTTTACATTTTTATTTGGTTTTCTGGCTATATAAGGATACCTTTGTGGGTTATGCTAGCTTTCTATTGTCATGAAGCCTCAATAGAGGACATTGAAATGGCGCGAGAAATAAACGCACTATGTGTAAGATTAGTTAGCATTATCACTGAAAGGGGTCGTTTCATCCAAGAGTTGGAAAGTGTGGACAACTTGTTTGAGCAGAAAACTGCGAAATACTGAAGAGATGTCCAAAGAAAAGATGATCAAAAGGTTGATGAAATGGTAACAATGACAAATGTGTTGGACTTGAGTGCTCGTGATAAGGATGTGTTTGTCATGAAGCTTAAGGGAATTATGGATTTCTAACTTTCGATGTGAAGCGGCATATAATGTGTGTGTGTTTAGAAAAGTAGTATTTATGCTTGTGTAACATGCATGTGTAAGATATTGTAATGAATAAAAAACAACAATAAAGATTGTAATTTAAGCATGCATAATTTAAAGTGAAAACAAATTTACATAACAGTGATGCATCTATTGGTGTTTTGTATTTATCTGTCGCTTGTCTATTTAAGCCAGTTGAGCCAGCTTCTTAGTGAAGCAGTTTATTTTTTAAGTTGTCATAAACAAATAAGAGAAGGAAATGTCTAGGCATCCTAAGTGCGACCAACTCAGAGCTGAGGCCAACTCTAACAACTGGTGTGAAATTCTAGTGTTGTATTGTTATAAATCTTCAGGTGAAGATATTCAGATGGCACAGCAGATGACTGCACTTGCTGGAAGGTTGGCTGGTATCACTCGTGAAAGGCTCACTTTCATTCAAGAGTTAGAGACTGTCGGGAACACGAATGCACATAAAACATCAGATTATCTAAGAGGGGTTCAAGCCATGGATGACCAAAAGATTATGCAGATGCGCATTATGGCGCGCGAATTGGAGCTGAATGCTCGCAACAATGACATCTTTGTTCAGAAACTTAGGGGTTTGATGGATTTCTGAGTGTGTGCTAATTAAGTGTGGTTTAGGTTGTTGCTTGTCTTTTCAATTATGCATGTGTGTGATTTTATTTTCAGTGATGTTGTGCTATTTGTGCGAAAGCCATGAGAGATGATTGTAACATATTGTATTGAATAAAACGGGATATTAAATCTGCAAGACTGGCCTTTTTGTTTTTTTGCATCTTTGTGATCATCTTGGAACAATGCCCTCTTTGCACTTTTTGAGTCGCTTGGTTTATCATTTTGGTGTTCCAAACCTTCTTGTTCTACCATTGTGAGAGGTGATGGCGGGGTTCCTAGCCATGCAGAAACAAAGATTTATTATTTGAAGTTGCAAATGACATGATTTTGACAGTCTTTATCTAATAAAATAGTGTATTAAATTTGCAAGAACTACCTTTTTGCTTTTGTGCTTCTGCAATGTCACTTTCCTCTTTTTTATTTTGCTCCAGATGTTGTTGATTTGTCTGTGTGAGAGGTATCGCTGGTGCTCCTAGTTATCCATAACTAAATATTCAATATTTGCAGGAAAATATTTTTTTTTAAATAAGAGAAATCGCTGATTAAAACGATGTTACCTGAGGTTGCTTCTATCATCTTGATTGTTTCCTTTTGTTGTTTGTTTTTTGTTAAAAACTTTATCAACAATAAAATCTGTTGTTCGAGCTGATGTGTTAAAATGGATCTGGAAAACGTTTTTCTGACCTTCGATTGCAAAAATCTCCGGCGGTATCTCATGCGGGTCTTCTGCTTTGTGGTTCGCTAGCAACTATGAGCATGAATACCCCGTAATATCGTCTGCTGTAGGGCTAAAGAAAGTTACCGGGACTGTTGCATATGGGTCCGTGATGAAAGCTTTGAAATTAAACCTGCATGTTTCATAGAGTGAAATGATAATGGCTTCATTTTTATTTTATTTGTTTTTTTTATGTGAAGTTGAGCTAAAAATCTACGTACTTATAGGATGGCTTTGCTTGCTTTCCATGGTTCAGGCAACAATACATACCGTCCTCTTCTTTGACTTTCGAAAGACATTCGGTGCAAGACATGTAATACCAATCTCTTTTTATGTTGATGCTGGTAATTGTTGCTTCAGTTGTAAATTGGACCCCCTACAAATGTTTGTGCAAATCGTTAGGTGTGACTTTTTTTGCATTAAACGTTGATTCAAAGCTGTAACTGAATCTTAGGTTCTTTAACTTTGTGTCACAGAAAACTGACCATGTAGCTTTCAGGATCTTGTTTTAAAAGTGTCTTTAGATGGAATCTGTTGCAGAACTTTTCCTTCTCGATGGCTTCATATGAAGACTTAGTGATCCGAAGTGGTGGTGTTTCCTGGTGCCTCTCTCTGTGGCTGTTTCATATTGGAAGCTTAGAATGGGAAATTTTTCTATGTGAAGATAGTGTAATACCCAAATTTTCAGTTTAAAGATTTTACCTTGCCCTTGCTTCATCAGCTTCCGGTATTGGTGGATTTAAGTAGTACCTCGTTGCAGAAGTTGCTGTTAGCTGGTAATCTGCCATAGTATTGTTCAAGAATGGCATAAGAATTTGGCATTTAACTTTTTAAAAATCGTTAATGCAATACCTCTAAATTTTGTGACTCGGCAAGAGCTGACGGCAATTATAACTGGTTGTTGCATTGTGTCAAGATCAGTGTCCCAAAATTTTGCAGCCATGTCATCCCACATAGTGAACTCAACAACATTACCACTGGCAAGATTAGCAATTTATAAGAGAGGTGATACATTTTGCTGGTTTGTTTTTTACCAATTTTTTTTAAATATAAGTTAATGCACCTTAAATTTTCAATATCCACTTATCTAAACACAGTTTCTTCTTGGTTTGCATTTGGTTTGCGTATGAGTTCTCCTACTGATGTCACACCCCCAATTTACCTGTTTTGCAGCGGAATGGAATTCCTGGGGGCAATGACTGTCATAGCACCACATCACAGTTATATTGAACGACCTAAAGTGTCGTTTTAAAAACACATCGTTGGATATTTCATAAAAACATAATCAGAGTACAACATCGGTCCCAAAAGGTTTAACAAGATTGCCAAAATACAAATATGTTACAAATCCAAACGATGTTTTGAAATAAAGAGCCATAATGTACATAATGTAAGTCGACGCCGCGACTCAAAATATAGGTCCCTAACCATGTCATGATGTGAATGCCTCAGTTACCTGAAAATACATTGCTAAAAACGTCAACAATAATGTTGGTGAGAAATCATAGGTTTATGTAAATGTTTTATACGACTACACAAGTATAGACCATGCATGACAATCAAGTCACGTAAAAATAATGTTACAATTGCTCTAAGCCCATGACCCCGAAACTAGACTGTTCAATAATGTATGCCCCTGCAGAGTGTTTGCCAGACAACTCCGTAATGTAATCAAATGAAATGCATCCGTTCACTTGGTTGGGATTCACCAACCCGGATGGAGGCGTCACCCTCGATAGATCTATCCACTCATCCTCGCTTCAAAGATTAACGGTTCATGTTCAAGTAATGGGGACTTTCAGATTGGCATATGTGGTAACTTAAGCAATGTAATGAATTTAACATACTTGGTATCGTACAAAAAAAAATGTAGTGCAATGTATTCTCCCCCGTGGGTTTGAAATAATCGAAAGCATGTAAAAACGGGGCTATGAAAACTCACTTGGATAAACTGGAAATAACGGCAAATGTGAGTACACTGAGGTTTATAATGATGCGTCAACCGGGACCTATTATCAATGATATGATATGTCATGAGTTGCAATGTAATGCTATGCATGCACTTCGTATGTTATTTATACCATTTACGGGTTTTTGAAAATATTACTCGTCGACGAAAAATACTCTTTTGACGTCTTGACCCTTCAAAAATGACTTTACATGTTTTTACGTCAAAATGTCATCCTACAATGGTTTTATAATGATTTTTGGTGAAATTACCATTTTTCGTCGCAAAACAATGTCGTCAGAAAAACCATGAAATTAACAAAAATGGCTCCGGAAAAGTGGTCGTAAAACGGTGTACGTCGATCGTTAGAGAACGAACTCGACGGTTTTGGAAAGTTTGTATCGATATCTAAAAGGTTCAGTTCAGGAGTTTTCGTCCAAAAGGTCTCGATCATAAAGATATCCAAGGCTAAAGTTGGTGGTTTTTGTTAATGGTGTGTAGAAAATGAGTTTCGGCCAATGTTTGAACATCCGTAATTAAATCACTAATACTCCGCTTGACAAACGGCTTTTTGTTTTGAAAAATATGGCCGATGAACTTGATTTTACTAGAAGACACTTTGTTATAAAAAGTTTTGCATCATGGGTAAAAACTGCCGCAAACATGGACGATATAGCTAATGAAATACTTGTTACGTCAAAAATAATAAAATTTTCAGAAATTAATACTTACGGCAACTTTATGAAGATGGTCATATATTTGTCGTTTTAAATCCGTTTTCTACGTAAAATATGTCCTTAGCTTCGTATCGAAGTAAACTAATATATTTTTGACTAGTCGAAATAATTTGTGAAGCTTAAGGCTCGTTTTTGACCCGAAATGTATAAAAACTGCTTGCTGTCAATTTCAGAAAATAATACTTTTCATCGTAAAACTTTAAAAATTCACCACGGCTTCGTTATAACTCCGTTTTTATCCGTTCAAAAGGCCACGGATTCGTTTTAAAGTATATTTTCTAAATGTGAAGGCCAAAATGTCGTATCAACTGTTGGTTTTTCCAGAATTTCGTTTTAAGGACAGAACGTAAAATATAGTTTACGAAAATAGTTTTTCACGGACAAAACCTATTCTAATCCCTTCAAATCAACTCCAAAACTAATCTAATCCTACCATACACCTTCTTAGGGTGTCATGGGTTCCTAATCACCATCAAGACCAAAGAATAACTTGGGAATAATTATAGGATGACTAATATATATATAAAACCTTAAAAATCAAGAATAAATGGTATAAACTACATAACATGCATATGAGCTTCAAAAATGATAAGGAACATATAAAAATGATAAGGAAACATAAGGATGATAAAAACATGCTTACTAGTGATATGAAGAGGTGTAGGTAACAAAGGTTTACTTAGATATCCTTGGTTTTTATTTCAAAACCATAAAGAGGATATGTTCTAGGTTGTTAAAACACTTGATCTTGCCAAAAATTTTCTTGATCCCTTTGGTTTTCTTGCTTGGCCGGTTCTAGATGAGCAAAAGAGGAGAGAAAGATTTTTTTTTTACACCTTGATAACTATGTGAAGAATGAAGTAAAAAAATATCAAGTAAGACTTTAGTAGCTAGTGAATTATTGATAAAACATCAACCATGCATCATTTATGTGACACCCTCCCCCTTGGCCGGATTTTGGGGAGGGTTGTCTTCCCATATATTTTTTTTTTTCTTTTTAAAACTTGTATAAATTGATACTTGTATTATCTTGTGTTTATTTGTAGAAAAAATGTAAGTAATATGTACAATTATAGGTAAATGAGAATTTTTGGTGAAAGTAAGTTTTTAGTAGGTCAAAATAGATTGTATTGAGGTGATAAAAATTGTAAAAATACTTTCCTTGTGAAAATTGAGTGCTAAAATAATTATCGTAAAATTTTTAAGAAAACGACGTAATAATTAAACGTTAACGATTAAAATACCAAATAAATGTGAAACACTAGGAAAACTAAAAATATAGTTTTTATAAACTAAATGTGAGTTTAAAAATACCTCGGGATCATTTTTTTTTTTGAAAGTAACGGGTTAAATAATCAAAATAAAAACTCACGCGCTAAAAATTATTAAACATAAAAATTACGCGTTGCAAGTGAAAATGAAATGTCGTGAATGAATCAATGAGATGCACATGATGTCCATGAAATGTAGACTAATCATAGTCCATATGAAATGTACGTGATGTCATGATCATGAATTCGCCGCTAAACCTCCAAGGTTACGCGAATTTGAAACAAGTAAACCAAGTTTACTAAAATGTTGAAATAAAGAGACATGAACGGTGTCGAGAAATGACCTGAAAGTACGGATTGTCACAACTGACCGCAAACATCCGATGTAATCTGTAAGCAGATAAGTGTTAGCATTTTAGCATTTTGTTTGCCTTAAAAAATCTGATAGTAGAAAGGTAACCTATGAGAATCGGGTACTGCATTTTGCCCATTGCATCTTCTGTAGGAACTCTGTACTGAAGTTGGTTATACGAAACAAAATCAAAGTAGTGGTGTGGGATGTTTGGTGCTTGTATAGCATCAAATTTTGTGGCTCTTCCAAATTTGAGGCTTGTTTTGTTGTTAATTGTTTGTTGGTAAGGATTGGTTGGCTCACACATAAACTATGAAATCTTGTAGGTCTCCCTAATTTTTATCTTTGGGTTGAGATAGTCAACCTACCTAACATTCATGTTGCCTTGGAAAGCATTCCCCTGTTGATTTTTATTTGTTATTAGACAAATTTGAAGGGTTTTCATATTTTATCTATGTTATCTGAAGTAATAAATACCTCTTGATCTATCAAGATACAACAAAATGCAGTTTCTTTTTTTTTTCCAGAGAATCCACTTGCATCCTTTTTGCAATAAGAGACTGAAGTCCATTTTCTGTATACTCTGGCTTCAAGCACTTTGCTATGAGATGTTGGGTTTAGCTGACGAATCGTTACAATCTGTGGTGTGCCGCTGCTTTCAATCTTTTTTTCTTCAGAGCAATGTTGCACGATAGCAGTTGCATTTTCTTCCATTTTACTAGTAAGCCACAAAAAAGAAAGTTAGATACCAAAAAAATTCAAATATTAATAATGATAAATAGAATAAATATTTGAATAGTAAAATCATGATACACGGTGCATAAATTTGGTGGTCAGCAAATCTACCTGTGGCTAGTGACTTTTATGATATTTTTATAAAATCAAAAGATACTAATATGTAGTTGTGATGGCATTATGTATATAATGGCGAAGACCAAAAGATTGTGCAATTTTTTTTGAACATACAGTATGGGCCAACCTGAAAGGTACGAATCTCGGGGTATTGGATTTAGGGGTTGGTATTTTTACCGATTACTCTACTATTATCTAATTATCTAATTATCTAAACTAAGGTGAGTGTAGTCTATGTCTATTGTTGTGTGCTCTTATGATGATTAAAAATGTGTTTACTTAGATGTTATTACTCCCTAGTTATCTCCTATTGATGGTTGAATTGTCACGTCCTTATTCTTAACGCGTTGTGTTTCTAAGGTCGTAGGGTATGCGTTTATCCCTAACTCTTTGAAGCTACCTAAGGTTAATGACTACGAAATCTCTAAAATTCATAAACTTAACACTAAGGTTATCTTTGGATATTTAGCCTACAATTCCACTAGTAACTATAAGCTAAGGTTCAACAAAGACTAATCAAGCATTAATAACACAACGAATGACCTATCGTAATACTAGGTCAATCACAATTTAGATAAGAGACAACCAATCAATATTCAATAACTATGTTTCATATTATCTAAGAAAACATACAAGTAAATTAGCCGGACATGAAGAACATGCAAGCATACACACAAACAATTGAAGACATGATTGAATCAATGAAGTAAAACACTTATCTTGTTGTAAAATAGGGTATGGAACCCTAAGATACTGCCCAAGACAGCCTTGGTTCGGTTTAGGTTTTTACTCCACAAAACTACCTCCCTCAAACTGAAAAATTCGGATTCTATATATAGTGTTACAAAATGTGACGGCGTCACTCTTTAATTGTGACGCCGTTGGGTCGTCGCCATTAGGGTTTCGTCTTGGCCATATCAACTCTGTGACGGCGTCACCTTATGCTCGTGACGCCGTCGGCTTCAACCTATGACGCCCTCTGGATCCAAATCTAGGCCGTCTGAGTTGTGACGCCCTACTCTTTTAAACCTGATGCCGTCACTTGGAAATTAGCAATTTGGCTTCTGAGTCGTGTCAAGATGTGTCGCGACGGCGTCACAATTAAGCAGTGACGCCGTCCCCTTCAATTCCAGCAGCTTGAGTGTCTCGATTCTTGACTTTGGCCATTTTATTCATATATTCGCGCCTTTTCCTCCGAAGAAGTGTCATTCCAGCAATTTGCCTTCAAGAAACCTAAAAAGTGAAAAGGAACGAAATTAAGTAGTAACGGATACAAAAGTGATCAATTAACGGCTTAAATGACCCCTCAAAAGTGTACCTTTTAAATCCTTATCACCTTGACATTAGGTTTGTGACTATCATGCGTGTTCCATTGCATAAACCACCCGCCAAGTTAACATTCCTTAAAAGCATCACCGGTGATCCAACCTTGAGCTCTAGCTCATGTGGTGGGAAGCCTGGCAGCTTGAATGTGTTTATATACTCAGCGGGGTATAACATCTCTGTTTCAGCTCTGTTGTTCCCAACCGGTATGGCTACATCATAGCTTGCATAAGTTGTTATTTCACCGTCAATCATCGCTAAAACTTTTGAATTAATGATGTCTGCCGTTTCAATTTTTGGACATACGATCGCATATTCTTGTAAAGTAATTGCTGAAGGTGTTTGAAGCGTAGGCTGATCATAGATGAAATCTATGAGATTTGAGAGGCCTTGCTCATCATCTTGTATGCAATATCTAAAAGGAATCTCAACCCATGCTTAATCTCTGTTGTCTTCTTTATCAGGCTCACCAATCTTACCATCACCAATATCAAGAAGCTATGATGCAAAGGAGCGCGCCGTGCTTTGTTCTTCTAGAGTCAAATCCGAGCGGAACAACCTCATATTTTCTTTAAGCATCATAACATTAAAATATGGCCATAGGTGTGATTCTGCAATAGACGATGCTATTATTTCCATTTTTGGCGCGCCTTTCTTGACTGGCAGTGTTTGTCGGAAGTCACCCCCTAAAACAATTGTTTTTCCACCAAACAAAACATCGGGCGAATCTAATATGTCTCTGAGAGTCCTGTCTAATGTTTCAAAGCATCGCCGATCATTCATTGGCGATTCATCCCAGATGATGAGATCGGTTTCTTTTAAAAGATTTCCTATGTGAGTGTTTTTTTTAATGCTACAAAGCTACTCATCTGTGAGCTCAAGTGGAAGTTTGAATCTTGAATGTGCGATTCGGCCTGCTGGAAGAAAAAGAGAAGCAATCCCAGAAGAAGCAACTGCTAATACAATTTTACCTTCCGAACGTATGGTGCTAATGATTGTTTTCCATAGGAAAGTTTTCCCTGTTCCTCCATGACCATATACAAATATTAACTCTTGCTTATTTGCTTTAAAAGCATTTATAGTAAGGTTATATATGTTTTTTTGCTTACTGTTTAGCTGTAACACCCCCAATTTCGTGATACGCAGCGGAATTCAAATTGGGTGTTATTTCATGGCACAACGGTTATAACAATAGAAAAGGAACTTTAATGGAGTCATTTTAAAACATTTATCATTTGAATTATATAAATATCAGAGTTTACAAAAATGAGGTCCCAAATGGTTTCAAGTTTACAAAATACATTAAATGGGTTTTCGAATGATAATAAAATTTATAGCCTTCTTGAGTATCCATGCTCCTCCGTGCCAGCCTCGTACAATATGGACCTGAGATACATGTTTAAATCGTCAACACAAAGGTTGAGTGAATTCATAATTCATAGAGTTTAGTTCGATTATTGAACAGAATATATTCGTAGTATGAGCTATAGACTCACACTCATGGTTTAGGAAAAAAAACAGATATTATTGCACTAAGCTCATGATACCGAAAACGTTAACAGCTTGTCAATAGAAATTGATATAATAGTTTGCCAAGTCTTGGTCAAACAGTAGCCCTAATAGGTAATTTGCCAATAAGCCTATGGTTCTTCAAATAGAGTGCGTTTGTTTACCGGACTTGGTCAAACAAACGGGATTCATCAATCCCGATAGATCTATCCACATTATTCGCGTTCACCCGCAAGTGATTAATGGTTCATGATAATAGGGACTTAAGTTTGGCAATAGTGGTACTTAGTGCACATAATACATTCAGATATAGGATACAGTTTCAAAGCAATGTGTCCAGTTTAAAAATAGCATGTATCCCCCCAAGGGTTTGTAAAACAATTAAGTAATAGAAAGTGGGGCTATGAACTCAGTGTAGTGATCAGCATCGGAGTGTAATGATATAATGTTTATCAACGGTAGAGTATGACAAGATCACGATCTTTAACGATTACCTAAGAAAGCATAGTATTCGTGTTTTAGTATAGTGTACGATATAAGTGTACAAGTATATGTAGTTTGTTTGCTTTCAATATGATGTTGTACATGAATCATTAAGTTAAAGTATTCCTTAAATGTTGTTTGGCTTATAGCCCTTTTATAAATAACCTCGTACCATCGTTCAGGCTATCAAAATCAAGAGGTCGTGAAGTAGTTTAACATGTCATATGGTCATTTACTTAGTTTGTCAAAGTCTAGTGAACAAGTTTTAAAAACAAGTTTCGGTCATTAGACTTATACTAGCCGTGCGGCTAAGTTATGGTTAAGTAATAATAATCAAGACCATATTAAGGATGTGTATAAGTTAGACAACCTCAAGACAACAATCTTGACTCAATCTTGGCTTTATATTAGCCTCAAATGATCAATATATCATCTAAAGTTCTCACTAAGGTTGTTTTCTAGTCAACAACATGTCAGTTTAGTTTTTGCCGTTTTTAGGTTTTGTCGTTCACTTTCTGCTTATGTGCTCTCGAGTTTTTGTAGAAAAAGTCATTCTGAGCAACTTTGTGTTTTACACATTTGATGATTCGGACCAGAAAAGGGTCAAAATCGTGACTTAAAATAGTATCAGCAAGCTTTTGTTCCAGCACTATATTTTCATCTAGTAAACCTTAACTAGGCATAACTTTTTAACCACAAGTCCTTTTTAAGTGATTCAAAAGCTCAAATTCTAGTTTTTACTTTTTCTAACTTCTCAAGCTTAATCAAGTTCAATTTCTAAAGTTTATTTATATCAATAGTCTAATTACAAGTATATATTTATATTTCATTGCAGAAAGTTTGGCTGCACATTTAGTCCTGCTAAAAAAAACCATAAGTTGAGTTCTACAACTTGTTTTAACATGCGGCTTTTGCCAAACTTCAAATTTAGGTCTTGGCTACATTTCATAAAACTGAGTCGACTTCCAGAAATGAACAGAACCATGGGATTTTCCCAAATGAAATCTGGTGTGCATATTTTGACATGTTTTGCCATTTTGGCTCTCATTTACTCATCGGGGTGAGTTATGAGGTGCGCCACCCGGCGAAACGACCGTAAGAAATAGCTCTAAAATACTATCTTACTGAATTAACCTCAAAGTTTACTAAGATGTTCAGTTTAATCAAACTTTTGGACTGTTGCAGAATTCAGGTTCATAGAACTTACCTAGGACTTGTTTTAGCTTGTTTTCATGGTCACAACCTGATGTACAACATCAATCATGCCATATTATATATACTACTTATATCAAATTACATCAAATAATTATAGATATTATTACAACAATATTGAATGACAAGAAAATAAATTCCAATCTTACAAGGATTAGGATGACAAGTTACTAGTACCACAAGAACAATTGAACCCTTAACCCTTCTAATCTCTAATCCTTGTCTTAAATCTTCAACCCAACCTTGGTTTAGCTTTAGAAAACCTTTGTAATAACCTCTCTTATTCAGCCCTTGAACCTTTGTATATCTCCAAATCTAACCATGAAATCACTAAAACAACCCAAGGATCATAACTTGTTACCTAAACCCTTCACTTTTGCAGTATAACTTATTGTATAAATCAAAGTGGGTGATGGTGCTATGGTCATTATGAGCTAAGTTAGTGGTTTTTGGCTCAAGTATGAATGGTTTTGGGACACATGTAATTCTTGGGTGATAAGAAGTGTGTAATCAAGACACATGGTCTTGTGGTAGACTATATACACGCCACCTCTCACAATGAGGTGGTAGTGTGTGCATTTTTGTGATAACTTTTGGTTTATGAGGTGTAGTTTGGTCCCTGTAATTACTAACGTTAAGCCCTTAAGTCACGAAACTTAAAATCGGGCAACGTAAAAATATAATACTTACAAAAATGTCTAAACTTATAAATATACTCTTACTAGGTATATTAAATGTGTGATAAGTCTCATAGGGTGTGTCTATGTTGTTAAAACCTAATAACGTAGGTTCGGGCACGCGTATTACGTAAAGGGTAAAATATTTATGCAAAACTAACAAGGTGGCAATAGTTCATATAAAATATGACTATTGTTGAAAGTAGAGTATTTTGAACATATAGACTTATCGTAGTCTTGTGTTGGTCACAAGGAAAATTACAAGTTACTACCGGTTATCGTATTTGCTTTTACGTTACTGTAAAAGTCAAATAGTCAAAAGTCAAAGTCAAAGGTCAACTTTAAAAAGTCAAAGGGTAAAAAAGTCATTTTACCATATGAAAAATTACAGGTTGCTACAATAGATTTGGAACTGATTCATCTCTTTGCTGTACCAACATTTCCCAGTTATAATTCTTTTCCTCCATTAATAGGCGGTTGTTTAATTGATCCAGTAGCTCTTTTGGAGGTGGCTGCAAACCATAAGTTTGCATTGATTTGCTACAATTGCTAAGTATTATTTCTAATTCATATAGTATGTACCCCTCCAATTCAGCATCATTGACAAAGTAGTTGGGAATCCGCACTTGTTGTGAGACAATTGCTGGAATATCATGGCCCGTTTCTCGCCAATATTTATTCCATAACCGCAAAGGTTGTGCAACTTCACAATGAGTAAGAAGTCGTGCAAAAAGGAACCTCAGTTCTAGTGATGAAGCTGATCCACATGCTTCTTCAAGAGTTGTATCCCACTCCTTGTCGTCACCAAGTAGACCAAGCGCGTCGCATGCAGCACGATATGTAGGATAGACAATTTGGTTGATTGATCTAAGCTCTGTAAAACCTCTGCAGCCTTCTTGATGACATAATAACATCCTTAAGTAGAAGAGTTCCCCTGAAGTTGGGTGTATATATGATGGCCGACCAATAGAAGATTTGTTAGTTTTCTTGCGCGACCAACATTTTCGATCTCCATACCACACATACTCTGATGGAAACTGTAAGTATGTAAAATGGCGCCCATCTTCGTTTTCAATGTTGTAAGTAAAGCATTATGTGAGTTTTGTCAGCTTACGATCATGACGGTTAACCGCAGACTCTAAATTATCACCATCTCTAAAAGTCACATGCTGCATGTTTTCTAGATGGACCGAAAGAATCTGCACCGCTGGGTCTCTGTTGTGTATTTCAAATTTGAGGATTCTCCAGCACGCTTCATGAGGGCATACGAATCGACCATCAAGATAATTCTGAATTTCATCAATGGGTTGGTACGGTTGTGTCGATGAAGTAGATGCTTCACCAACAGACTTTGTTACTTTAGCAAAGACTCGATCAGTCCCTTTTAATATGTATTTAAACAGATATTTTATCAGCATACTCCACCCACAGTATTCCACATTGACATGAGCTTCAAATGCCAAGCATAGATCACGGTTATAGGGAACTACATATCCATTATCAAGCCTCATTTAGCCTTTTGCCGCGAAAGAATTTCCTTGCCTTCTTCAATAATGCGGATATCCCTTGTCATCAAAGAAAGTTTCATTATTTTATCTCTTCAGGAAATTTTTAGTGCAGATATTGCCATGCATACATGGCGCATTCAAGTTAGCCCTGCCGCAGGGTCCATGCATCATCATCTCTGAAACAATTTTATAAGTGTGCGGATCACCATGACGAGCAGGTAGCTCTGCAGAAATGTATTGGTCCACATCTTGAGCATTTTTGATCTTTTTAGAAGAAGAAATCCAGACCAGTGTGTGACAATGTGGTAACACACGTTTCTGAAACTCAATAGTGTACAACACTGCATAGTAAAAAATAGAACTATAATCAGGACAACATGCTGGCATACGACATTATGTATTCATTAAGTAAACAAATGTGATTAAATGATAAAATGGCAATCCTTTTTTATAAATCAAAATATCGATACCTCCTGTGACTCGTCCAAATGTTCGCTTTTCCTTCATAAACTTCACAAATGATTTAACCTTTTGCTCAAAGACTCTGCATACTATATCTGATCTATCTGCTGTAGCCAAATTAGGAAATTGAGCCATGTATCTTTGAATCTCAGGCCACTTAACATTACATGTGAATGTTATAAAAAACCAAGGGTTGCCAAGCACCCGGCAAATTGCCAATGCATCCAAGTAATGGCTGTACATATATCTTGGACCTCCGGTAAATGACGAAGGTAGTATAGTTCGCGAGCCTGTCTGTGAACCATCGTGATCTCCTCTTGAGATTGCATCATAGAGGCCTGACAAATAGTCTCCTCGAATGTCGTTCTGATGCGTTCTATAAAAATCCATCCTATTCTGTTCTATGCAACAATAAACACCGACCACATAATGTTGAAAAAGCCTGCTTGTTTGAAAAAGCAGATTATAACTATCATGCCTCGGATGTAACTGGTACGTGTAGAATGCATTCATTGAGACTCGTTTTGGCTCATCATCTGGATCTGCTGTTCTAAGCTTTAACTTTGTATGATATCATGGCTGACCATAGATGAAAATCAATGGAAACTATAATGACATGTATGACTTATGAATCTTGCTAATCCTCTTTATTGGGCCATCTCTGTACTCGAGAATAACATCGTAATTTGACTCACTTTCTGGGCCACTGTCAAAGTCAATAGCGCCAAGGGTTTGCGATGCTTGAAGTTCATAGCCACGGGGACCTTCACCGCTAGGGGTGTAAACGAGTCGAGTCGAGCCGAGTACTGCCAAGCTCGAGCTCGACTCGAATACCAAAACTCGAGCTCGAAACTCGATTCGAGCTCGTTCGAGCTTTATATTTCGAGCTCGAGCTCGACTCGTGATATAAAACTCGAGCTCGATTATTTCTATATTCATGCTCGAACTCGATAAATACTTCGTATATCAAGCTCGGCTCGACTCGATTTCTATGAAAATTAAGTAAATGTATTTATATAAAAGGGTAAATGTGTAATTTAATTGAAGCTCGATAAGGCTCGCGAGCTTCACGAGCCGAGTATTTTGGAGCTCGAACTCGACTCGGAAAGGTACTCGAGTAGCTCAAACTCTAGCTCGACTCGTTTAAATCGAGTCGATTTCGAATAGTTTACGAGTCGATCTCGAATAACTCACGAGTTGTCTCGTCTCGTTTACACCCCTATTCACCGCTGTAAAGCTTCACCTTAAATTATGGGACATCATGTTGAGCACATTTGTCGCGTGCTGTCCAGAATATCTGGACCAGCTCATTGTGAGCATCCAAGAAGTGAATAAGTCCTTGCACTACCTCTGGATCCAAATCATGGCCATATGAATTTGAAAAATGGCTCAATCTATGTTCAACCTCATTCTGCGTGTCATAAATATAGAGCTGTAAGAACTTTGGGTTATCATCGGTTGGACAAAGCGAGCCGATCCGATGGTATATTTGGCCTGAAACTTGAAAAACATAGGGCCCTCTACCATAATTGACTGTGTTGTTGATGCAGGTTTTACTGACCAGTTTTAATATTTATAATGTCTCGTTATACCTATGGTCTACCCTAATGCACTAACGGGCAGTGTACCCGGTCGTGTGTAGTGTAGTATTCGGTAAAACTGAGGTCGTCCCAAGAGCTATGTGTGTTGGATTATTACTAAGTTTAGGTGTCACAGATTTAATATGATTTCGATAAGGAATTAATTAATTAACTACTAAATCAGATAAAAGGCAAAAGTTCAATCAATAGAGGAGAGTGGTGCTAACCTAGTTAATCATCCTAGCTAGTAATGTCTACGTCTAATTACTTCCAATTACTTCAGGTGGGGTCAAAGTCGAGAGGACAACATTTGGTCAATTCGCCCTAACCTATCAGCAAAGATGCCACCACTGGAGAAGTCAGGTGTCCCCTCATAAGTCCAATTGTTCCTGGTCCCCTAAGCCGAGTCATTAAGTACCGCTACATGCTAGAATTATAATAGTGAGTGCCCGGGCATTAGCAACTTAAACACTCACCCCCTAATTCTTAAGTTCATCCAAACGGTAGGTGATCAGTTGGTCAAATGGCACAAGTAAAAAGGGTCGTCAGTTGGTCATATCTAACCCTTCCCATCTCAGTCTACTCACTTAGGGTCAGTTGGTCATATCTCCTAAGCAACTAGCCTCTACCGCCATTCAAAACTACCGAAACAAGGGTAGCTACCAATAAACTATGCATGCATACACTTAGAAATAATTATACGGAAGTAATATAAACGCAAACAAAACAATTAAGACATCATAACTAGGCCAGCACCAAGATGTGCTTAGCCGCTCATATTAACCATACAAATCAATTCAATATTCAATGTTACGAAATACATGAATCGAAAGTAAAGAAAAGATAAAATGCTAATGCTTATCGTAGGGGAGTGATTTCTCCCTCGTAGACAGCTCCGTATGCTCCTCTAGACCTGCTTTTGGCTTCTTCCCACGTTCTTTGGTTGTGTTGTGTGGAATGTGATGCTTTGAAATGCTGGAAATCGTGGGGTATTTATAGGCCAGATCTGGGTTACGGCGTAACTAATATAATAGTTACGCCGTAATCTTCAATTTCTTCGTAATTTGCACTAGATCTGCTAGTTACGGCGTAACCTTATAAGTGGTTACGCCATATCTTCAATATTTCTTGGTTACGCCGTAGTTTAAACAAGAGTTACGGCGTAGTTATCAGCGGCGTGGAACCTCGTTTGACCTAATATGGTTACGTCGTAGTCTTTAGTGAGAGTTACGCCGTAACCTTCTGATAAGTTGGCTTTTTGAGTCACGCTTTAGTTATGGCGTAATGTGAGATATGAGTTACGCCGTAACTTCTTCAAAGTGAGCATACTCTGATAAATCTTTGATAATTCTCCAATTCCGCGTTTCTTTAGCTCTAATGCTCGTAATTTACCTTAAAGTGGAAAACAATGGAAAACAAGCGTAAATCCATATAAATGATATAAATTACAAGCATTATCGGGGGAAATTGACACTTAATATTCAGGACTATTTGATGTTATCAAATATCTCCCCACTTGAACTCTACTTGCCCTCAAGTAGACCTTATTAGAAAGATTCCTAAAAAGATATTTCCCATAACCTAGAAAATATAAGTTTACAAATCCCTTATGCTAGAATAAAACAAAGCCGAACACCTCACGAAATGGGAACGAAACACTCAAATCTCTCAACTATTCTAAGTGTCAATTTCGGGGTGATCACTCAATCGCACAGTCATAACATGTATTCTATCATAAGCTTGGCGGTTACACAAATCTCAACCACTAGAGTTAAGGGCTAAACAATTTTCAAAGGCAATATGGGTAGACACGACAAAGGTTAAGGGGTTGACTCGTCATTACTAACATGTCACGGCGAAGTGGACAAAATCAATGATACATGACCAAATCCATGGCCAAGACACCAAAGATTGCTCGCTGCATCACCTAGACACGCTTCGTGACTAAAGGGTAGGATAAGACATGGAATATATAAGTGGTGTAAAATAAAAATCAAGCAGGTAGTCTAAATCTATAACCAAGTCATCACCACTTACCGTCCGCCCAAAGTTCAAGCTTTGAAGTCAAGAAACCGGATCATGAAATATTAGGTAGATGTGTCATTAGAGGACGTCATGATGGGCACACTACCTTTTCTCCAATTGTTGGCATAATTACCAACTCCAATCTTCGAATGTGACCGAGGTGGCCTCCTCGATACTAAATCTATATAAATCTTATAACATAGTGCTTATAACAATGCACTTTAAAATAACTAAATAACATAAGAACTTTTTTTTTTAACATAACAATAACAACTAAACATAATATCCCCCCACTTGAGATGAACAATGGGAATTCGGGGGGTCTTCAATGATCTTCAAAAATATGTGATCGACGAAAGTGTGATTTCCGAACCTTTCCACTTGAACCTTCAACTTAGGCAAATGATGACTTCCCAATCACAAATAAAGACTACAGGGTAGGCTAAGGTGTATAGGTGTATCGAAAAAATATATTGGGTTAACAAAATGAAAGGAATGGCTCAGAAGGGTGTATCTAGGGGTATCTTGCACTAAAGGTGAGTGCAACAAAAGGGTTTCGCATGGGGGGTCGAGAAGTCGAGGTGACTAATCGATAGACACACAATGGTAGGCTATTTGGGTGATAATCCTATAATATTGCCTTCTTAAACTGAAAAGTCCAAATACATCGAGCTAACTCAACATACCTCGTCTATGGTCTCGAAATGATGCAAAGGCCAAGTTCTAAAGTTTACAAGCTACTGGCACACTCATAATTTGGTGGATTAGGGGTAAAATATTGGAAACAGATAAGGCTAATCTCACCATATAATATCAAGGGTTGTATGTGCTCGGCTAAGGTCTAATCTAGTTAGGTTAAGAAAAACATGTCAAAATTTTAAAAATGGCATAATTTTTCAAAATAAACTAGGAAAACAAGGGCAAAATAAAGTTCAAGAGATAATTCTACTCCCGTCCCCCCACTTGAATTGTACAAAGTCCCTTTTGTACTAAGCGTTAAATAAAGGTGAAGAGAAAAGTAGAATTAGAGCGAGAAATTCCCTGAAATTTGCTCCAAAAAGAAAGAAGACCCATGAAAAAGAGACGTGCCTTCGTATAAGCATCATGAACAAACTTTAATCCCTGAAATCACACTACCGACAAGCATAATTTTAAAAAAAATGAAAACAAACCTAACTCGCTTTCGTAGGAATCACGGTTGCATTTAGCATATGCAACAAGCCTTTTAAATCACTTGGTGTCCCAAGTGGACGAGTGAAGTCTCGTGAGGGTTTACAGGGAACACACCCACAAAGTTCATTTAAAATACTAATACAAGGTTATTGTGTTTTAAAATGAAAGAAGTAAAGCAGAGGAAAGTTACGTCGTAACTTCTTGAGGGAGTTACGCCGTAACTGGCAAAACCTGGCATACGCTTAAGAGTGTAGCTACGGCGTAACCACGGAGATGGTATTACGCCGTAATCTGTATTGTATCTGAAATTCTGCTGCAAAGGTTAGGTTACGACGTAACCACTGAGATGATTTATGCCGTAACTATGGTCAGATCAGCAAGCTGCAGCAGCAATCACTCCAAGTTTCGTGCAAAAATGGTTAAAAACACAAAACCCTACAGAAATGGAAATAAAACAAAAGAAAGAGATAATTCGGGTTGTCTCCCGAAAGAACACTTTTCTTTATTTACGAGTCTTTAAGTTAGACTCAGAGCCGTGGGGCTTTATGGGGGCCTTTGGACTTGGCCGACTTCCTCCATGTCTCTCTTTCTTAAAGATGGCTTGTCCCAAACACGTGGAGAAATAAACCGAGTTATGGAATATCCATTTTGTTGCAAAAAATTAGCCTTTTCCCACTCACAACGAAATTTAGTTTCTTCTTTCCATTTTAATTTAACAGCTCCAAATTTTACTCGTAACCAGTTTTCAAATGAGATTCCCTTGTATCCAACTTTCCTTCTCATTTCCTCGTCAAAACGTGCCCATTCCTTGCGTTTGAGCCAATTAGGATCGGGGAACTCTCCTCCATCGCAGATCTTGCGGTCTGTAGGCCATGCCATGGTGAAATCATGAGACATCATGGCTGGTTCAAAAAAATGAATGGTCCAGTCAATCTCGGTGAACCATTCGTTAAGAATATTATGCCCTTGTAACCACTTTTTCTTGATAAGTTTTTCGTCTTCCCAGCACCACCAAACTTCAGCAGCCTCTTTTATCATCCGAATGAGATACTGTCCTCATCCATTACATCGTTTCTGAAAAGAAGAACACGTTGGTAATGTAACTTTAGACCCATCAATCAAAGAGGTTTTAGGAGTACAGCAGTGGAGTCTCCCAGTAACAACATAACTCGGTACCGAAGGCCAAAAATCATCATCTTCCCCTCTGCTGTTGTCATCATCACTTGACTCAGTTCCTTGCAAATGGCCAAAATACGAAGGAGGAAATCTATCGGAATAATCTAACTGAACCTCCGGTGAATCCTCATCTGTTACTATTTCATCTGGCTCATGGCATAGAGTTTTGTCCAATTTAAATTCTATTATATCCCCTTAATATCCATACGAGTCGAGGAACGGTTTACCAAGAATCAAACGTTCCTTTGTGTTTTTCTTCATGTCCATAACCACAAATTCTGGGGCAGAAAAAAATCTATCGACCTTCACACAAGTTCCACCTGTAATTCCTAACGGAACAACCTTGGTCCTATTTGCCATCTCAATCACGATATTTGTTTTCCAGAGATGAATTAATTTGAGTGTTAAAAATATGGAGAGTGGCATGATATTTACGCTAGACCCAATATCTACAATCCCCAAAATATCATAATTCCCAACTGAATATGGAATGACTAACCCGTTTGCGCTAATATCCTTAACCGGAAACGAATTTCTTTCTGACTTGGTTAAACTTTCTGAGACATGGTTACGTCGTAACTCAGGGAAATAGTTACGGCGTAACTGATCCTGGTTGTCGACATTCGCATCTTCATAATTTTCCGTTGTAGAATAGCACTCCTTAATCAATTCCTTCGATATATTATCAACAAAAACAGCATTGCACCCAACCATAGGTTTGGTCATCTCCGGCTCAACGTTACTCACCTCTATTTCTGCACTGAGATTTTTTACCATGGTTTCAAGGTTTTTTAGGGTTTCGTCGTGCCTGGAGAGATTTTTATTTGTGTTTTCCTAGAAGTCCTTGAGCCATTTATCTTGTTCTTTTTACTTCTGGGCTGAACTTTCCAGGAATTTGTTAATTGTTTCTTCAAAATTGGGCTTTCTTTCTCCATAAGGCCCACGGTTGTAATTTCCACGATACCAGTTACTATATCGATTATGTCCATAAAACGGTTGATTTTCTCCATATTTGGCTTCTTCAATTATATTTTCTTCGTCAACATGAGGATAATTCTTCGTGAGATGTCTTCCCTCACAGCTTTCACAACCCACTTGGATGGCATGAACGGTTTCTCTGACTTTCAGCATATCTCAACTTAGATTTTCAATTTTACTAGCGATTGCTGCAATTCCGTCAAAACTTTCGCTTTGGTTTCTTTTGCTTCCTCCGTCGTGCCATTTTTGAGAATGATCAGCCATTTTTTGAATGGCTTTAATTGCTAGAGTAGGAGTCATGTTCGGGATAGGTCCTTGATAGTCCAGCATCTGTCTTGTAGTTACGTTGATTTATCCCTTGGAGACAGCTCCATATGCTTCTTTAGACCTGCCTTTGGCTTCTTCCCACGTTCTTTGGTTGTGGTGTGTGGAATGGGATGCTTTGAAATGCTAGAAATCATGGGGTATTTATAGGCCAGATATGGGTTACGGCGTAACTAATATAATAGTTACGCCGTAATCTTCAATTTCTTCGTAATTTGCACTAGATCTGCTGGTTACGGCGTAACCTTATAAGTGGTTACGCTGTATCTTCAATATTTCTTGGTTAGGCCGTAGTTTAAACAAGAGTTACGGCGTAGTTATCAGCGGCGTGGAACCTCATTTGACCTAATATGGTTACGTCGTAGTCTTTAGTGAGAGTTACGCCGTAACCTTCTGATAAGTTGGCTTTCTGAGTCACGCTTTAGTTACGGCGTAATGTGAGAGATGAGTTACGCCGTAACTTCTTCAAAGTGAGCATACTCTGATAAATCTTCAAAGTGAGCATACGCCGTAACCTTCTGATAAGTTGGCTTTCTGAGTCACGCTTTAGTTACGGCGTAATGTGAGAGATGAGTTACGCCGTAACTTCTTCAAAGTGAGCATACTCTGATAAATCTTTGATAATTCTCCAATTCTGCGTCTCTTTAGCTCCAATGCTCGTAATTTACCTGAAAGTGGAAAACAATGGAAAACAAGCGTAAATCCATATAAATGATATAAACTACAAGCATTATCTGGAGAAATTGACACTTAATATTCAGGACTATTTGATGTTATCAGTTGTCTACAGTTGCGCCAAATGAAGTCATTGCAAACATCTGATTGTAAGTTTTGATATTTTCCATAAAGGCGCTTTGCCTAAGCAGTTCTTTGATGTACTGGGGGGATCTACTTCAGGTTGCATAAAAATTCTACCACCCCCGCAACATAAATGGCATTGAGGCAGATCATTTTGAGACCGATGTCCTGTGAGCCGTTCCCCACGCCAAAAAATAGCGTTACAGTGATAACATCTTTGAGTACAGTCTCCTAAATCATCATACACAGGTGATGCATCTGCATTGATTAATAAAACATTGTTAATTGAAAGTTGTAAGAATATATGTTCGGGAAAAACATGAAGCATGGAAAAAAAACTTGCAATAGCTACCTTGTGTTGCATAAGAAGATGAGCCTTCGTCAATGTTTCCTGCATTATTATCTAAATCATAATGGAAACTACTTATGAGACAACGCTGACGCACAGACCTTCTACGGGGCTGACCCGCACACCTATTTCTTTTTTGACCTTATGATTGATGACCAACATTTTCTGTAAGACTTGGCTGGGCATCAGCATGCAGACGTATTGCTGTCGGCAAAAGAAAATACCATAAAAGTTAAAGGCCATTTTTGTTGCAAAGAATATGCTGCAAAAGTGGAAAAAAAATTACTTTCAGTTGGATGAGGAGTAGCTGGTTCACCAATGGTGTGAACATGATTATCTGAATTTGGTTGATGCATGGAGGTTGTGGAGGTCTGAGTTGCTCGTCTTTTTTGTCCCTGAGTGTTTGCCAAACTGCAATTATCAGATGTAACATCAGTGCCGACAGTACCATGGCCATCTGGTCTGAATGCTGGAAGACAACCGCATAAAAGATAAAATCAATATCGCACAAAAACAGCCGGTATTCAAAAAAGTTTGTTACAAAAAAAACATGGGTGCTGACCTTCAGCCACATGTAAAGGCAGCTGCTGAACGACGACCTGCACACCATCATGTAAATCAGGGGTCTGCACATGGCTTCCAATGACTTCACTGGATGATTTTTTCCTTTTCTACTTTGCTTCGAAGGGCCAGTATTGTGTGCAGGTAATCGTATTCACAATAAAGAATACTATGAAAAGGTATTTTAGTATTGTATAGGAAGCAATAAAATTTTACAAACCACATCTAAAAAGAGAAGAGAAGAACTCACTTTCCATCGTATTAGGAGTCATTGGTTGACCAACGCTGCGCACAAAATCAGATGAGCCACACAGGTGAACTGGGTTGGTGGCCGTCTGTTTCTGCGGTCTACCTCTTTTCCGAGGTTGGTGCGAACATCTGCTATCATGCGCAGTTGAGCCTGGTCCAATTTAAAAAATACCATGAGAATCTCATTGAGCGACCCTAAAATATTGTGCAAAAACAAAGTAAATCAACGCACCTTCCCTCGTGCAGTAAGCTGATTGGTCACGAAGATTGACCATACTATTGTCTAAATTAGCCTGGCAATCGGGTGCTGCAGATCGATGGTGGACACTGGCGCCGGTAATTGTGCCAGAGGTTTCCTTTCTCCCTGGAGCTTCTCTGAAGCAGTCAACATGGTGTGTCACATTTGATTTACCATGTTCATAAGCAAGCACGCCTACATTGAAAAACAAAACAAAGCATTGGAAAAATGTGGATTCAACATTGCATGCAAACAATTGAAAAAAAAAATAAAAACAAAAAAAAGGCAATATGTAGTTGCTTTAATATTCAGTGCATAAGTTCACCTCTGGTTACATCGTCACATGTTTCATCAACCGACACATAAACATAGTTTTTAAAGGGCTGCCGGGCAAATCTCCTCCCAATTTGTTCGTAATATCGCAATTCAGCCCAAAAGAGCTACCCGTTGGCACACAGACTCCACCGATATGACCACCATCGTCTGAATCTATGTGGCGTCCTGTAATTTGCACGGGCCGCTCCTGAACAACACCTACAAAAAAAAATATGCAACATCAGCATTTGAATGTTTGCATGGTAAACATCACAATAAGTATAAGCACATTAAGAATGAGCAACAAAAAACAACAACTAACCTTTGGCATGATGGGTATTTGATGTAGTAAAAGCCTGGGATGCATATGGTTGACAGGCACACACGCTTGGTGCAATGATGTTACACATTTGACATCCAGTACATCCATGTATATTCTGAGCATTGATTTGTATCAGGTTTTGAGGTGAACGGTTTGGGATTTTTTCGTAGTCAGGTATCGTTTTTGAGTTCATAATTATAAAGAATAATAGAAAGGCAAATTTTGAAGACAATAAAAAGCAAGCAAAGTAGAACTATTAACATTTTTGAAGTAGTCATGATGAGCAAAAAAACGATTATAAAGCGATAGTTTGCAAATACAGAAGAGCCAAAAAAAGGCAAACAAAAAGACCCAAAAAAGTCAGTGCTTATCATCCAAAAAAAAAACAAGCCAAAAAAAAGAGAAAGCACAAATTAAGGCTGGCACAAAAAAGGATGGACATCATTTAATAAGGCTAGCATTCAATTGCATATGACTATAACCTTAAACCCAAAATAAAACTGTGCATCTCATTTACTGCCCCAAAAATCTAAGCATAAGTAACATTGTCAAAAACATCTAACCACTGTAACATCTAAATATAAGGAAGGCACAATCAATATACCTAACATAACGCCCAATAAAACCTAAACGCAACATAGTCCAACCAGCCTAAGAATCAAACAAAAATAGGCAGACAACAAAGAAAAAAAACACCAGAACTTGCATCAATTACTCAAAATACGAAAGTTGCCGAGGGGATTTTTGATGCAGAATAATTGGCACACGTAGCCCTAACATAAGATCTACCAAGCAGAAAGATCAAACAAAAATAGGCAAAAACCAAACAAAAAATAACATCAGACCTTGTATCAATTCTTGAAAATACCAAAGTTGTTGAGGGGATTTTGGATGCAAAATAATTGACACACCTAACTCTAATATCAGATCTACCAAGCAAGAAAAAATATGTGGAAGAAAAGAGACATGCACCTGTAGCGTTTACCATGTGGCGAGCGTCCATCCACAAACACGAATAAAATATTGGTTGAATGGTACGCATGGTTGTAGGATCAAAGAATGCCCAAATGTTTCCCCGGAGAAGTACCCAGTTAGATCTAAAGGATAAACTGATGATGTGAGTGGGAATGAATAGACCTGGTCGGTCAGGCTAATGGGCCTCCACCCAAAGAGTCTGTTAAAAAAAAAAAAAAAAAAAACTTAGTAGCATTGTTCATAAGGTATCCAACAAATGTAATATAGGATAATTTCTCACCGAAACTAAAGTTTATACTATATATCATATATGCTATAAAACATCAAAGAATCAACAACAATAACAGTATCCAATCCCGCTAGAGCGGACTATGTGGGAGGTAGAATATAGATAAATCATACTCGAAGGTAGGAAGACCACTTCCAGGAAGACCTCAGGCAAATGTATATATGAGGGCGAGAGTGCTCAGATATATGTGAACGTGAAAGTGTGTGAAATTACACCGATTGAGAAATTATGTAAGCATATGACAAATATCATTATAAAATTACAGAATAACAACGACATATAAGGAAACACGAATGAGGGGATAGAATACATAAAGCACATAAGAGTTATTGCACGTGATACCTACAATATGATCAGAAATATAAATAAACTCTTGCAGAAAAAGGCATATGTGATCATAAACGCATACGAGCATAATAAACATAAAAGCATAATGGCATGCAAAGAAACTGGACCAATTAGCAATTACAGTTTATGTTCTAAGGGCACAACGAAGTTCGTAGATGAGTATAGCTACAGAGCTCTAAATCTTAGAGCATGGGCAACTATTTAAACGTTAGCCTACTCGGATCTCCTAAAAGAAATGTAGAGGAAACTATCTATGGCTCTCTATTCTTAAAACGCATGGGCAAAGAGTTCAAGAAAGCTTACACGCAAGGTCAGATAAGTACCACGTTTACTAAAAATAACCTAAAGCCTAAACGACCAAGACCTTCTAGCGGCATTTTAATTTGAGTTCTCCACGCATTTCTATCGAATGTCATGTCCTCGTACAAAATAAGCTCCTTCAAAGTAATTGCTGGAAAATGGTGAATAGGATTTATGTTGTTTTCGAAAACTGAATGAGCATAGGTTTATTTTATAGCCTAAACCTGTCTTCGTCACCAAGACAAAATATCAGCTAAAGTATAAACGATTTGCAAAGCTGTTAAAGTATAAACACGATTTGATGTGTTTTATTATTCACACAAATATTCTGTAAACTTCGTCACTAAGTTTCAATCTATTCTTGAAATAGATTGATACAGAATTGGAAACTAAGAACCTAAATCTGCAGCAAAAAGATACGCGCACAAACGAATTTTCAGAGTTGCATTCGTGTCCGCATGTCACGCGAGCTCACATGAGTTCAGAAGCTTCAAACTCATTTTTGCCAAAAAATCCTGAAATCTGCACCTCCCCCCCCCTACGCGCGCACACGTAGGTGTTGAAGTAAAACCAACAAATTATTTTGAAGGTCAATACCAAGATTTCTATATTAACAAGCATTCACTTCTTGTTTTGGCGATGTGGGATACTCCCCCCCTTTTCAATTTTTGTGTTTCAAGCGTCTCACTTTGAAACACGATATCTCATTCATATCAACTCTATTTTTAACATATTTTAGTTCGTTGTGAAGCTCTCATCAAGCAAACAACTCATTAAAACAATCTTAAGTGTAAGTAAGACTAAGATGCAACTAAATCAAGGTGAATTGAACTTTGCAAGGGTTCAATTTGACTTGGTAAAATTATTTTGGCTCAAGCTCGATTTTAACAGCTCGATGATCTCTCATGAGAGAAGCTCTAAATCGGTTGGGAAATGTTTAAGTTTTGATGAAGGTCGACTCGAAAATGTCGATTAAAGTTTAAACATATTTTGTTAAGCCTACTAAACTCGTGTTAATCAACAAATGTTTGACCCGATTGAACCGCAAAGTGAGACAAGTAATGCTCATAAGATGATTTATAAACACATGACTTTGATTAAATGTGAATTAGGGTCAATTTATACTTTTATTCAGATTTTAATATTTACATTTGTCTACAAAGTGTAAAGAGATGTATTGAATGGCTTCTTAATAGAGAATAAAATAATCTAACTTTTGTTGTGTAATTTGTTCAATCATTACAATAACTGTGGTTCAAAAAACTAAGTTTTAGAAAAAATGAGTGAAAATAAATTTTAACTTCAATAGAAAAATGGATAACTATATATGATTAGATTCTTGATTTTTAAGTTTTTTCTAGTTGTATGAAACCAACAACTGCAAGATAGAGTGGATAACATGATCCCAAGAACTCCAACACAGTCGAGGAAATACACACCAAAAATCTCTAATAGTCGACTAAAGTATTGCACAAGAAAGACCCCAACGATTACATAGTGTTAAACGTTCGTACCAAAAACAATGAGTACATATCCCTCACCCCCTCATCTCTAATAATAGATAACGAGGGGGTAATCCTAGTCCTAAACCAACTAGCTAATCGGCTAAACAAAGGAGAAAACGAAACTGAACTAAACTTGGACATAAACTGACGCCATGACCTTATATTCGGTTTTGAGTTGGCCATGCAACATGCAACCGACCTTTCTTCCTATTTGACTAAAGATGCATGCTAAACTGACACATAACACCCTATACTTTGAGCTAATATCAAGACTAATACATAACAATTTTCACCTTAGGCTTATATTAGCCTAAACCGATACTCAACAACTTTAAACTGTGTTGGACTAAACAAAGTACCCGTGTGTAAACCCCTTAAAGAACAAAACCCTTTCTTACTCAAATGTCAATTGAACCTTGAAAATCAAACCATCCAAAAAATCGACAACCCTTCAATCAAGAAAGTATCCAACGCTTTTTGAAGTAATTCTTGTCGTACTTTTTTTTAGCAAAACATATTTCTTGTAACCTAAGAAACCTTGCAACCTTGACAAGTGTTTAACTTTCTTTTCTATCCCTTTGTCGATCGATAAACCTTGTAAAATATTAAATCTTACGATAACGAACTCCAAAGTACACTATCACGTGTAATCCGTAAAAAAATAAATAGACTTTGTTATTAAAATAACTATTTTAAAGACCTTAAGTAGTCTTCCCTCCAATACATAATTAGATAACACATCCTTTTTTAGGTAAAGCTACGATTCTTCAAAACCGAAAAAATCAAAACCCAAAATCAAACCCTTGAAGTCGACACCTTACACTTCAAGTAACATTCGCAAAACCGGAATTTTGAACTTGAGGTCGACGAACCTTACACCTCAAGTAAACCTTGCTTTCGAGATTTTTAGTACTTAAAAACTCGGTCGCAAGGAACCCTTTAATTTCATATTATGAAAACCTTTGTAATCCAAAAAAACATCAAATATTTAACACCTTTGAAGCTTCAAAACCCGAAACCCCAAGAACCTTGTGTCGATCGAAAACATTTGCTTCCTTTTTGAACTCGACAACTTGTTGCCCAAGTAACTTCAATCGAACCTAGATTCCTTTGAAATTTCTAACAAGATCTTGATACCACTTGTTGGACAATTACGACAACAACCCGAAGTACGATATGCGGAATCATTAGATCGTAGGTCATTTTTCGAGCACAAGTAGCAACCTTCAACTCAACCCGTAGAAGAACACGAAAGAACCTATAAAAGAACAGACAAATGAGTATATGCACATGTCACATCCCAAAATGGGTCGCAACGGAATGGTAATCGGGGCGTGACATTCATGGCATAAAGTTACAGTTATATCGAATGACCTACATGAGACGTTTTGAAATACACATTCGATAAAGTTTAAACAAGGTATTGAATCATTACAAATACAAGATCTACAATAATAAGTAATACGCTTTTGAAAAAGTTATCGAACAACGAATATTTGCACAAGTCTTCAAAATATGTGATTGAATGCTCATGCTCCATGATATGCCAAACAACTATCGTAAACCTGAGAAATACATGCTAAAAGGTCAGCAATAATGTTGGTGAGTGTATAGGTTTAAGTATTTAAAAGCTGTGTGGGCCGCAGATTTCCAACAATTGTATTCCAAATATAAAAAGAGTTATTGTTGCACTATGCTCATGACACCAAAGCCTTAACAGTTAGTTCATGTAGTAACCTCAAACGGGTGTTTTGCCAAACACATGTACGACATCAAATGAAATGCGTTCGTTTGACCCGTTGGGGCGTTGATGAGGTGTAATTTTGTATATTTTTAAAGGGTCATTTAACCTCTAAACTTGTACACATTTGGTCATTTATTTCCCTAAATCGTTCATATTTACATTTTAGGTACTTGGGAAGCAAATGACGGAAATCACAGTGTTTTGGGCTCGATTGGACGAGAAAACGAAGTAAACGACAAAGTCGCGAAAACAAGCTTGAAAAGGGCTTGTGACTGCGTCATGATTGCAACTGACCCCGTCACTTGTTAATTACGGTGATAAAAGTTGCAAGATTTTCCAAGTGACGGTTCAGCCTTTGGTGGCGGCGTTGAGCTGAAGGCGTCACTACCAGATCCTTGAAGGGTGACGTCGTCACAACTTACAACCTGAAACCATCACAATGAAGTCGGTTCGATTCCAGAAACCCTAATTACGGCGAGCTGACGGTGTCACACCCATAAAGTGTCGATGTCACGATTGAAATTTATATATAGTTTTCGTAAGATCTTCATTATGTATAACACGTATTGGGAAGACTTTGGTGCACGGATTTCTGCAGTTTTGGAAGGGTTTTCTAGCCCCCAAACTCCATGTTTTATTAAAGATAAGTTATCCGTTTAATCATTCAATATGTTTATGTGTTGTTTGATTACTTGTTTATCTTTTCTTCCAATTAATATGTTAGGCTAAATTAATTAGTGTTTACTTAGGGTCGTATGAAACCTAGTTATTAAATATTTATTGTCGTCGCTTGTTTAATTGGTTGTTGTTGCGTTAGGAGTTAGAAAACTAGCGTTATCTTAGGATTGCCGCGAAGCACGTCTAACTAAACGCCCCACTAGAGTGCAATAGATGGTTGATACCTTGTATTTATTGCATGAATTGCGATCGCAGACTTAAGGATGCTTATAAAATTAGGGTTCTTAACGAGTTCTATACATTCATATAGTTAGGGGCTTTGGCACCACCCTACGACAAATAATTACGTAATACAACGCGCTAATTAAAACAAGGAACTGACAATTTGACTAATCAATATGAGATAACTAGGGAGTAAGAATATTATAAGTAAATACGTCTTCTCATCATACGAATTCACCAATTTACTTTTTCACATTGTAGTTTAATTTAGTATAATTATTAGTTAAAAAAGCCAAATCTCTCAAACCCCGTATTTTACTTGCTTTCTAAAAAATATAAAAACACAAAAAATATCTTCCTACAACCTCTAGACTTATTCGACATACACTTTCGGCCTTCACAACACTATTCCCTTAGAGAACGGTCAATCCCCCGTGTCTTACCTATACTACATTACAACAGTTATGTACACTGCCTAAGAGGATTTTAAAACTTGGTGTGTTTACAATATCCGCATCAAGCGTTCAAACCGGACAGGGGAGTTACCCCCAATAGATCTATTCACAACATTCGCGCTTACAGAGTAATTAACGATTCATGATTATAGGGACTTTAATGGAAAATGTGGTAACTTAGGAAATTCGTAAATATTTTATGTAATTGTGTCCATATGTAAAAATAAGCAATGTATTCTCACCCCGAGCATTTCAAAATAAGTATAAACAATGTAAAAGCGGGGCTATGAAACTCACCTCAAGCAATAAATAATATGGTACAAGAAAGTTTGTATGGAAAATGATGAGCGAGAACTCTAAGCACAACCTAAATTGATAATATGTCTTCGGTTGTGCAATGATATGTGGTGTACGCATTTTTATAAAATATTATATCACTCGTACATATTTGCATAAAGGTTTAATAGGTAAAATATATGTTAATACAAATAAACCATAAAAATATTTATTTATATTTTACGATCTTCTAATGTTTTGTCGATAACAAACATAAAATCATTTTAACAAAATAAATAAAATACGCAAAAGCTTTGAGCCAATAGTTTAGTAACACATTTTTACTAAACATATCAAAACCATCAAAACATGTTTAGTTAAATAAGTTATATAAAACCAAAGACATTTTTATAAAACACTTACAAGTAATATTGTTTACTTACATCTTATAAAAATGTATGTGTATTTTGTATATGTTGTAATGGGTAAGTAATGGGTAAAAACCAAAGTCCATAACCCATGACCCATGACCCATGATCCATTGACTAGGTACAATGAATCTTGTTGGGTAATAACCAAAGTTCATAACCCATACCCATGGTGCATGATCCATAACCCATTACCCATTGCATGACATCATGCATGAAGTCATGTCGGATATTATCCATGATCCATGACCCATGATGTAAGATCCATAACCCATTGACTATGTACATTGCATCTTGTTGGGTATCCATGATCCAAAGTCCATGACCCATGGTCCATAACCCATAAACCCATAACCCGGTTTGCAACCCAAAATCAGAACTAAACTGACCTACAAGCCGGATCCAAAGATTTGCACTGGCTGGATCCCTTGTGTGAGGGATCCGCCGGAACCGTAGGACAGTAGGCATATTTTTCCTATATATAGTGAGTCATTTCTCTCTTGCTCACCACCACTCGTAAGATATAATTTCTCTCTATATTCTAACTTCTCTATCCACATATCCAAAGGATCATTCTATGTAGTTTTATCAGATGTATGGTGAGGGATCCGCGGGAACCGTAGGACAATAGGCATATTTTTCCTATAAATAGTGAGCCATTTCTCTCTTGCTCACCACCACTCGTAAGATATACTTTCTCTCTGTATTCTAACCTCTCTAACCACATATCCAAAGGATCATTCTATGTAGTTTTATCTTTGTGTGATTCTCTAGGTTCCTCTTAAAGGCGAGATCACCACCTCTTTAAGACGTGCAAGCTCAAGGTCATGAGTTGCTAAACTTCTTCATCATCAAGACCACTGAAGTGCATCTTGTTGATAGTTCTTTCCTCCCTCTATAGAGTGTTGTGCTGAAGGCATTAACGAATGGTGCCGAAGGTGTACAATCGATATGGTGCGTCGATATGCAAGTTGTGTAGTAAGGGTTAAAGGATATTGATATCCTTTGTAGTATTGTAAAACGGAGTGTGTCTCCTTTGTGTAGTTGTGTTGGGTAGTTATATTTGGGTAGTAGTTCCTCCTTTGTAATGGAACTCGGTATCTAGCCTTGTACCAGATAAAGTGTAGGCGACGTTGTGATAGGTTTGGTTCTACCTTGTGGAAGAACTCGGTGTCTAGCCTTGTACCAGATAAAGAGTAGGTGACGTTGTGAAAGATTCTCCACCAAATTAAGGAGCTTGTGTTGTATCGTGCTTAGAAACTCTCGAGTGGGGTACTCGGGGAGTGGAGTAGGGCAAGGAAGGTATCCTTGTAGCCGAACCACTATAAATACTCGTGTCGTTGTTTTGTGTTCCTTTACTCTTTATTTCTTGCATTACTTACTTATATATTCATCTATCAATGTCCAACACACGATCTAAATGGATTGACATAAGTCGATCTAAATACTTTAAAACGAAGTTTTAATTGGCAAAACTATTCAACCCCCTTCTAGTTTCCACAATATAGTTACATCGAAGTTCACTACTGATAGTCGTATTATATACTTTAAAATATTTACCAAGTATATCTCGTAATTAAATTGTACTTACTTCGTTAATTAATATTTTCGAAAACTTCATACTTGTATGTAAAGTATATAAAAAGGGCTACAACATTTATTTAGGACTTTTTAACTCGTTTGGACTTTAAGGCGCTTAAAAATGACCCGAAACGTTTCCAATCAGCACACTATTATAGACCATTTATAACTGTCAAAACATTACATGTGTATTTTTCGGCTTAAACTTTGACGGGCTATAATTTATTCAATATAACTCCGTTTTCAACGTTCTGTTGGAAAAATGGTTTTGGCAAAATGATTTTTTACAAAATTTAGACACTATTTAATATAGGTACATGTTATATATATATATTTATATTTCTTGGTAGCTTTGCGTTCTTCTTGAAGAGAGCTTTGCAACGAGCTAAAGTATGTCCAAAATGGAGTTAACATGAATGAGATATCGTGTATCAAAGTGAGGCACACGAAACACAAAATCTAAAAAAACAAACACATCCCACATCGCCCAAATAAGAAAGTGGGAGTGTGTTTATATAGGAATCTTATTATGAACCTTCAAATTGATTTGTTGGTTTTACTCCAACACCTACGTGCGCGCGTGAGGGTGCAGATTTCAGGATTTCTGGGCTAAAATAAGTTCAAAGCTTCTGAACTCATGCGAGCCCGCACGACCTACGGACACGAATGTAGCTCTGAAAATTTGCTTGTGCGCGTATCTTTTTGCTGCGAGATTCGAGTTCCTTTTCCAAAATTTTCTGTAAATATATTTTAGGACTAGATATATAATTATTAACTAAGTTTACATAAATCTATTTTGTGTATTAAAAATATTTGCGAATCTATTTTAAGAATAACATATTTGATTTTAATATGGCGGAAATATTTTCTTAGAGGACAAGATATATCTCATTCTGTCATCATCCAGAAAACCCAATTCATACCATTCGAGTTCCAGCAGTCCATCGATCAGAAATAACATATGCTTCAATGATCTTTGAGGCAAGTTGTCATGTCCAACTGTACAACAGCTTTGGACGTTGTACCCTGGGAAACAGACGACGAATCTGTATTAAGGGAATTGTGTTAAACACGAGCCTCGTGCCACGACCTTTACTTTTTTTTTGTTTATTTATCATTATATAGTGTATGTCTTCTGCTTCTACCCCTTTATGTCTGATTTAATTTTCTGTTATTCGATTACTGTTAATTTTATTATTGTTATTAATAATCTGATTTTATTATAAAGTGTTCACCATTTCCAACATGTTCTACCTATCCCCGTGAAGGTATTTATGTATACTCTCATATTTTTAAGGTCTCAGCTACCCGGTTCGTCGTTTAAAGTCTCGTTTTGCCTCGTAAATAGTGTCAACGGCAAGTAGTTATCAAAATAAATAATTTAGTTGTCAAAACTTTAAACTCTCGTAGCTTCTTCATTATAAATTAGTGGGGAGCCTCGAGACAATTTGGGCTCCCACACCTTTAGCAATAGCAAAACTAATCCTACTAACTCTTATTTTATTTTATCAGTTTTCGTTCGTTTTTACACGTTTTCGTACGTTTTTATCCGTTTTTATCACTTTTCGTCCGTTTTATCCCGTTTCGTCCATTTTTTTCCGTTTTAGCCGTTTTTATACGTTCTCGTTCGTTTTTTTGTTTTCGACCACTTTTTTTCGTTTTCATCCGTTTTTATACGCTTTTTATTCGTTTTCCTCAATTCTTGTTGATATATGTTCTAAGGTGGGGATCATGGTGCGGAAGGAGGCTCCAATGGGGTTTCTTTCAAGGGTTGGGAAAGATCTACATCCCACAGACGTGTTATTATTCAATTAGATCCAGGGCAAAGATGCATGTTTGGATGTGACTGGAATCTCCCCTTTTGCTGTCATTGATGCGTCTTCGTGGGCCCCAGGGGTAGCCTTACATAATGCAGTAGAGAAGAAGAAAACGAAATATGTGTTTGCATGTGAAGACAACGGTTATAAGTTCATACCATTTGCCTTTTCAACATTTGGGGAGCTTGACGCGGAGGCTTTGGATATACTTTCCCGTATCAAGTCCATTGTTGTTAGCCACTCAAATAATGTCAAGAGTGGTGCCTTTATTTTTCATAGACTAAGTTTTTGTATTCAGAAAGGAGTGAGAGCCTAACTAGTGTCTCGGCTTCCCACCAACTTCTTGTAATATCCCTTTGGTTTTCTAATGAAGTGATGGTTTTAAAAAAAGTAAAAATAATAAAATAAAATAAAATAAAATAATAATAATAATAATAATAATAATAATAATAATAATAATAATAATAATAATAATAATAATAATAATAATAATAATAATAATAATAATAATAATAATAATAATAATAATAATAATAATAATAATAATAATAATAATAATAATAAAAGTTGAAAAGTAAACTGTAAAATAAATCTTTCTAATAAGTAAATGAGTAAACTGAAAAATACATCTCTATTATAAGTGAAAAGACCAAAACAGCCCTCCATTAGACACCCATTAGCGATTAACGAAAAAATATTTGTCGTTTGTCTTTAGGGATGTATGATGGTAAATGTTTGACTAACAAAGGATGTAAGATGCCAATAATTTCTGACAGAGATATAAGGTCTCAAAAATGGTAAACCACGAAGATGTATTTTGCAGTTTACTTTTTTTATATAACGGTTGGTTTCTATTGAAAGACTCGAACTCAAGACCTCTCACATGGAGAAATGCCCCCTGACCTACTCTGCTAGGTAGATGTTGGCAAATTTAACCCTTTTAGCTTGTGTTTAACCCGAAACCCAAATACTTCGAATTTATTAGAAGCCAGATTTGCCAACTATTATTAGATCATGTGTAATAGCTTTTCTTTTAAGTTTTTAAGTCTTTGTAAGCTTAATACTATACTTTTTTTTTTTTTTTTAGAAAAAGACTCAATCTTTCTCAAACTATTTTTTAGCACTTATCACTTTGCATCCTTATTTTGAAGAAATCGTCCGATTTTTATGAAATAAAGTTTTTAATTTTTACGATAAGTTTTATAAAAAAAAATCTAAAAGATTTATACGTTGGTTCTTGAGGCACTCTTGCGATTTGATAATATTTTTTGACCATTGTAATTTAGTATGCATTTTGAAACTCTATTAATTTAATAATATCGTTTTTGGACGATTTGTATAGGATAACCGAACCGGTGGTGACTCCAGTTCCCGGTTGAACCCGTTGGTCCGTTTCGTTTTCTAGAACCATATGTACCATCAACTTGTTTACATATAAATTGTATGAAGCATTGTGTGTTTTATTAGTTTACAATATATATAATAACATGTATTTTTCATATTAGAGGTGTTTTAAAAATAATATTTATTAGGTAATTATTGTTATAAACGTTTTTTTTTCTTATATTAAATTACTTTGTGTTTTTTTATTATTTTTTTAAAAATATGTCTACAAAAAATGTTTTAAAGTGTTGCAATTAATGTTATTATAGATGTGCTATTAAAATTTGTCATTATAAGCAAGTGTTTAATCTTAATTTTTTAAGTATTTCATTTTAAAAAATATCCCAAATACTTTATAATGTGATATAGATGAAGTAATATATTACTCATTAGACTATCACCATTGTAGAAAAAAAAAAAGCTTTACAAAATACTTTTGAATGGAAGATTAGTCGTTTTCGTAGCTTATATAGTAGCTTTTTAGGCATAAATTTTATTTTTTATTATTTTTTATTTTTTACTTGAGATGCTGTCATTTGGTTTTAATGTTAAAGTGATAGTAAAATTTGTGAAAAAGAAAAGAAACCCATTTACCGTATGAATTTAACTATATTAGAGCTATTTCTTTCTGTTAAGACTACATTATTTTGTCAGTATAAAAAATTTACAGTTTTTGGTTTGCCATGGTCTTGATATGTTCTATCTTTTTTTTTTTTTTTTTTTTTTTTTTCTTTTTTGCAGTTTTTAACCAGAGAAAGCTAAATAATAACATGAGTAGTAATTTTTTTTTTTTTTAGAAATATATGTCCCTCTTTTTAAGGTCACTTTTGTTCACTCTGAGTGGGTGTTTGGTGTCTGTAGTAGTAATTAGGAACAGTAATAAAGTACAACTATTTGTTTCACCAAACAAAATAATATTCACTTATGTGGCATCCAATTGTAAGATTGTGTTCACGAGTGTCACTTAAGAAAGTAAAAGAAAAAAATGAAATGGAACAGAAAAAAAATTGTGTTTTTGAGTATTACTTGAAATGAAGAAAAAAATAAAACTGATCTAATTGATATTGAAGTAAAATGTTTTATATCAAAATTCGGCTAAAATGTTTACTTCCTACTTTTTGGATTTTTTCTTACTCAAAAATCAAAAAACTTAAAAACCGAGCATAAGTGAGTTTCTTGTAAATCTAATTTGGTATGGTACGGTACCTTTTTTTTTTTTTTTTTTTTTTTCTTCGCTTGAGAAGCAACTCTGCATGTTTTATCTTTCTTAGCCAAAACAATAGTTGAAATTTTTTAACCAACTTTTTGTCCATCTTGTTATAGAAAGTGAGATTACCTTTTTTTTCGCTTGAGAAGCAACTCTGCATGTTTTATCTTTCTTAGCCAAAACAATAGTTGAAAATTTTTAACCAACTTTTTGTCCATCTTGTTATAGAAAGTGAGATGCGTAGATAACAAGTCCAGTTCCTTTGGAATGGGGTAGGGGTGGAGGGACATATTAATGTGGAAGGTGAAATGTCATTTTTGTTTTACTTTGTGAAACTAATTGGAGTATATATATTTTTTCCGTTTTGTAATAATTGTTTACTTTTAAAATAATAAAGTATTACAAATTCTAAATGACAATACTCTTCACCAATGAAATATGATCTCGATCTATTAAAACTCTTTTTTATTGGTTGGAATATAAAAAGCAAAACTAATTTTGAGATATTCAAAAATAGTATTATAGACATTTATTATGAGACGAAGTGAGTAGGTATACTTGTGTGTGTAGTAATAGCTGTAAGTCCTATGCACGCACGTGATTTACGCATGAATCAAATTTATTTTAGAATTTTAGTATAATATAGGACATATAAGAATTTGACACTATTTAATGTTATGTACTTGTGATATTACACACACGAGTTTCAGACTAAAAGTACAACTAATAATAATATTTTAAATAAATTTGTTTTGTGGATACTTATATGTCGTGCTTTTATTTTGACACTTATAATCCCGTACATCTACAGATTTTTGGTATTAATTAAACTATATATCGTTATCTGTATTCTAGTTTTCAACCCTGGTACGCACGGGTTATTAAACGCGGATTAGGTTCGAACAATGAGTATAACTAATAATATTCAACTATATTTTTTCGAGTTTGAAAATATGACCAATTTTGTATAATAATCTTACTTTTTCAATAGTTTAATTTGATATTTTAACATAATTCAAATTCATCGATTATAAATGTTTATATGTGTTATTCATATATCTATTGCTATAGGCATACGTTGGTGATGTTTTAGGTATTACGATTAATTTAATAATAATAATTATAGTTATAATACTAATAATAGTAGTAGTTGTTTATAAAAAAAATAAAAATATATACAAAAAAAGAAAAAAAATTATGGTAATTGAGAATTTTACACATAAGTTTATAAAAGTATATATAAGATTAGCCTTTTATTAAAAGTTTAGGGTTTGATTGTAAATTCATTAACTAATCTAACTATAAAGTTTATTTATAGTTAAGTCCGAAACGGAAAAAAAAAATGAGTTCACAAGGCTATGCATATATTTTTTTTTCTCCATTAATTTTTTTTTAAATTTAACCAAACTAATTTAATTTTGACTTTTGTCCACGACAATAAATTGATAGTGTTATAGGTTTAAAAACTCATTTATCCCCAACCTATTGGTTTTTTTATGCTACTATTGTAAGCTAAAAAGAACGTGGTATTATCCCTTTCAAACTCGTCACGAATCCACCATGATGTTACATTAATAGAGAAAACTTTATCATAAATAAAAAATACTTTAAAGACCAAATGAATAAACCTTGATCATTTTTCTTTATCAAAATGAAAAAACCACTTTAATAAGTCTTTTTAAAAATTAAATTTTTCACAAACTATTAATCGTTATGTGAAACGAATCATACCATTATGATGAGAATTAAACCATCTTTTTATGGAGAGACACTTTATATACTTTCGACGAACTTTTTTTCCGTGTTTTTTTTTTAGTGTTGAAATTTCCGCTCAAAAGAAGCACATATGATTTGTTACCTTAAAATTATATTTGATTTTTAAAACAACAAATCACATGTGATTAGTGAAGTCACACGTGATTTTTAAAATAACAAATCACATGTGATTTTTCAAGGCTGAAATTTCAACACTAGACTAAAAAAGCTCATCGAAAATATAACGAAGTGACTGTCTACTGAAAGATAAAAAAATCTCGTCGCGATGTGTATTTTTTGTCATTTGATGAGGATTTGTTCATTTGATATTTAGAGAATTTATGATCTATATTGATCTCACCGCTAGATTTGTAATGATCAAAATGTGGTTAGATATAAACAAAGTTAAACATTATTACCCAAACGAAAGCAGTATAATTTTGAGCTTTAATCTATTATTTATATGATTTACAAGCAATTATAACTTGCAAAAAAGTTAGATAATTTTAGATATATCTCCTAGAGATTCCATTAGAAGGTGAAAATCTTACCTAAAATAATTATAATAATAACTATCAAATCATGAACCACCAAACTTTATTTGATCATCGTTAATGATTATTTGACACCCCACAAACACTATACACAAAATTTATATTAGTTATGGCAATCAGACGGATTAAATGATGCAAAAGTTGACAAATACATTTAATCCATGATGTTTAATTTATGCTCTAGTACATCCCTTCTAAGTTCTAACTAGTAACTACCACACAATAGTCGCACAGATCAAACGGATGAAATTATCCCTCTTCATGTTATATTGTAATCTGGGAGGGCGAGTCTTTGATCGAGACATACGCATCCTAACTAGTTATCTTTGTGATCGTTTCTCACCCTTATCCTAGCCACCTTCATATATGTACGCAGTGAGGTTTGAACTTTAAATCTCTTGTGAGGATATCAAGAGCCTTACTACTAAACCATTTGGTGGTGGTTACTAGTAGCTAGCACAAATTGATTTACAATTTACATAAACAGTTGTACAGCGCTAACATCAAGTATCGTGTTTGAACTATATGTAATGTTATAAGTTGATTCATTTGTTCGTCTTTAAAGAAATATTCCATGTGGTACAAGCTGTGTTTACATACGTGAAGACTTGCGCACTACACCAATATAAAGGTTTTAGGACGACAAAATTTTAGGGACGACATTGTCGTCTCTAACTGTTGTCATAGGCCCACTTTTTTTCAACAAAAATTGGAATCAGACAAGCAACTTAGGCCCACGCAGTTAGGAGCGACAGTTTTGTCCCTAAGTGTTTTACAAAATAAATATTAATTTTTTAATATTTAAAAACTTTTTAAATCAAATGATATCTTTTAATATACCTTTATAATCTTAAAACAATTAAAAAAAAAATTAGGGACGATAATGTCGTCCCTAACTGTTTTTAAAAAATCAATTCTTTTTTATATTTAAATATTTATATATAAATTAATTTTAAAAAGTTATTTTCTTTAAAATTATATATTAGTAAATTAATTTTAAAAATATGTAAATTAAAAAATTTACAGAATCAATACTTTACTATTTAATATATTAATTATAAAATTTAAAATGTATATTAAAAAAAAACACTATATTATTTTCATATTCCTTAAAACAAATACTCGAAAGATACATACGAATAAGTAAAACATACGTATTACTCCAAACCAAATGCATATGAATTACATGAAGTAGATTGCATATAAATACTCTATATAAACCAACAAAGAAGTAAAATGCATATGAATTACATTACAAATCGATAAACATTCAAACATTAAAGCATACGAGTTACATTACACATCGATAAAAGGTTAAACATTAAAGCATGCGAATTACTCCAAACCTAGTTTTCCCATGCCATTATAAACCTCATGAAGTAGTGTCGTTGAATGGAGTATGTGGTATTCAGAATGCATATACATTTCTAGTGTTGTCTCGAGTACCTTTATTTTCAAATTCAATAACTTGCAGTTTGAGCACTGTCTTGGAGAATAACTTTGAGGTTTTGAAGGTCCTGGAGAATAACTTGGAGGCGTTAAAGCTCCAAGAGAACCGGCCAGTAGACGTGTCGTTCCTCCTTCCATAAAAAAAATCACATTCATAACAATCCTTTTCCCGAGGCTGTTAAAAAGAAAATTATTTTTACTAGCCAGCCAAATTATTTATATAGTAAACAAATAAAAAATGTGTAATTTTTCATCTTTGATTAAGGACATGCATAATACATTTTACCACGGCTTTTAGGTTGATGTGATTCTCGCAGAACTACATTTCCCCTGTAAGAACTCGTAAATTTTCCTACCGGTTTTCGTGGCTACATTTTTTTTTTCTTCGTTTCGAACTATGAACACGACAAGTCACGGGATATTTTTCACCTCAACCTCAATTATATATATATTTTTATTATATAAATTATATATAATAAACTTTTATTTTTATTTTTATTTATCTACCGGGCCTCTAAGCTCAACCCGACTCTATCCAATCCATTTTATTGGGCTCGCATGTTTAACCCGATCCAACCCAACACCTTTTACTAAATCACTTGGGCCTAGCCTTTTATTTATTTTTTTTTTAAATCCAAGCGCACCTTTTATTTAGTATAACACATTGGAAAATATAAACTTGGTACCATGATCTGTGAACTCAACGCACCTCATATAAAGCATGTACTCAAATAAAGGATCAAACTTCAATTTTGGTCAAATGTCAAACCCAACACACCCTTATAATATTTAATAACACAATACCAAAAGTACTTTCATGTTTCTGTGATAGCCTCATGTATCAAACAAAGCAACAAAACAAATGTGTCATCTTGGTCCTTAAAAGTTCACGTGTATATGTATTAGAAAGAGGAGACAAGAACACCCAAACTAGCCACCCTAAACTCATATTATATTAAGTCTAAAACACATGTAACTAAGCATTTGACTTTGAGACATGATGAAATATATTCCCCATGCACACAACACCTTTCACTTTTTTTTTCTTGTCCTTGTGGCTGCCGTATAACACCCCTAAAACCACAAACCATTTGCTTGTTTCTTAAATACTTCCTTGGTGCAAGTAAAATCAAGGTATCATGTATCCAAGCTCAACATAAACCCTTGGTCTTTAACCAAAGGCTCTTCTCCTCTTCCTCCTTAAAAACCAACGAGCCACAAGACTCACCACACATTCTCACATCTTTCACAAACCCACCTCTTGTTTCCACTCTCACAACACCAAGTAAAACTCAAACTCATTCTACTCTTTTGATTCACTGCCGAGAAGAAGAAGGACGAGAAACAAGGTTCCGGGTTTCATTTTCATAAGTTTATAAGTTCATTTTGGGTTAAGTGTTGTTCGGGTATAAGCTTTCGAAAGCTAGTTGGCACGTCGGGTTTCTTCCACCTCGAGCTCTTCTCACTCGTTCACTCGACATCTCATTCGAAACCCACTGTGAGCCTCACTTTCTCATTTGTCCATTCCTTTGCACTTTTGTTCATACACATGCACAATATATTTTTTTTATGTCACATGTAAGTATATATACATGCGTACAAACATGCAAGTATGTAAAAGTTGGCGCTGTTGTGTTTAAGACTTGTGTGGTACTTTGAAACTCGGTTAATACACATAAGCTTGTGCTTATTCAGTTGTAAGTCGACACCCACACATACATTGTGTTATTATTCAAAGTTTTGAACTCAAAATGACGTAAAGAAACCATAAAACTAACGTAAACTTGAGTATTGGCTTATAAACGGACAAGGTGCTTATTAGTCATTTTTGCTTATTCCTAATTCGTTATGATTCGTTTTCAAAGTTTGCGAGATTGTTTACTTATAGGACTAGAAAATAAACCCAACTCGAACCACAAACGGGCCATAAGGCCGAGACCCATGAGCTTGGTAAGCTAAACGTGGGTGCTTATTTCGAAGCAACTTAAACCAAGCACACATTTGAAAATACTCAAACTCACTGAACATGTTTTGGTAAACAAAATGCAACCACTGAACCCATGCACGTTGGAAAAATAAAGCAAAATAAACACAGTAACAACCCCCCCTTAAATAAGTGAAACTGTAAGCCATAACACAAAAGAGCCATTGGCTCAGCTGGGAGAGGCGTATACCTTCATTCACAAGGTCGTGAGTTCGAATCTGGGCGCTGCCCATTTGATGCTTTTTATTTTCTTTTGTTATTTTTAAACTTTCACAGATTGACAGTTTCAGCCCCTCCAATTGTAACCATTTAACGTTTTTCTTAATGATATTTAAAGTTTTCTAACTTACATAAATTGTTACACTTTCAACCCTCCAACTTTAACTCACTTAATATTTTCCTTAAAAACATTTATAAGATTGTAACTTGTATACTTTTTACAACTTTAACTCTTCAAAGTTGAACACTTTGACACTTTTCATCTTAAACCTTTATAAGTTTAAATAACTTATATTATTGTATCACTTTTCATTAAATAAATATGTTTAACACTGTTTTATCCAACGACTTCATTCCCGTAAACTATAAATATTATATTTTTCTAAATATATTATTTTCCCACAATTCCAATAAATATATATTGTATATATGTTTTCACACCTCGAAACCAAATAAATACAATCCTATTTAACTTGAACCAATATTCAAACCAACTCGTATACAAGTAAAATTGTACCTTTATCCAAGAGCCAATACTTACAAAACACTTTAAAACGATTTAAACGTAAACTCTGCCACACAAGCAACATTAAACACAACCACTTGTAAACACTTGACTTTATTTACACACTTCGAGTCGTGAGTACACAAAACTGCAAACTGAGTCTTGCCATCTCATTCTTAGGTTCCGGGTAGGAGCCACTGCTATATCACACTTGATCTCTTTGTACTTTATTCACCGAACTGCTGAGGTGAGTTTATAGCTCCACTTTTACTCTTATTACTTGTTTTATAAAACTTTGGGGTGAGAAACATGCAAAACTCTTTTCGGACCTGAAACTGAAAACACTATTACGTGAAACAACATTGACTCCCAACTATGCTACCGTTAGTTCCCTTTGGGGAGGCGCGATTGTTATGGATAGATCTATTGGGGATGACACCCCCGTTCGAGTTTGACCGGATAGGCAAACGTCGGGCGTATATCATATCGTATTGATTGAGTGTACTGGAAATACACTTGCTGGGCTTTTATTTATCATGCTTCTAGATGCATGCACACTGTCGTAGTTTCGGTCGCATGAACTTGGTACTAGCGTAATAGCCTTTTTGCATATAGTGTCATTCACGGAGATGCTATATGTGCAACTGTGGTCCAACTTGAAAACTTGATAACTTAAACCTATGAACTCACCAACCTTTGTGTTGACATTTTAGCATGTTTTTCTCAGGTTTACTTATTGGCGTGGGCAATGGCAAAGGCATTCGTTGAAGACTGGCATCCGAAGTGTTTCCAAACATTTTAATACAACTTTTAATGGGACAACATGTATTTATATGGGCTTTACTTCCGCACTTTGAAACAATAATGTAAAACTATTTCTTAAATTAATATATCTTTTGAAAATGGAATAGAATTTCCATTCTTTATTACCTTGTGTTGTGTATATTGATTTAGTAGCACCCCATGACCCGAACGCTTCCGCTGTGAAATTTTGGGGGTGTTACATCCCCATCCACAAGGACGCGCAAAAGCTTCATATGGCACCATCTTCATAATAACAGTGTATATGTTGGTGGTTGTGATGATAAGAGTGTCTAATGTGTTGGTGGTTGAGAGGATAAGAGTTAATCACATCTAATTTTATCGTACAAAAAGAGATTACGCCGGGAACTATTGGCGCCAGTTTTGGCGATATCATCTCGAGTCATCCGTTTAACATTTTATGTGTAACGGTACCATCTCGACTCATCCGTTTAACATCTCATGTGTAATGATATTATCTCGACTCATCCGTTTAACATTTCATGTGTAACGATACCATCTTGACTTATCTGTTTAACATCTTATGTATCACAATACCATCTCGACCCGTTCGTTTAACATCTCATGTATAACGATACTGTTAATACAAATAAACCATAAAAACGTTTATTTATATTTTACGATCTTCTAATGTTTTGTCGATAACAAACATAAAATCATTTTAACGAACTAAATAAAATACGTAAAAGCTTTAACCAATAGTTTACTAACACACTTTTACTAAATATATAAAACCATCAACACATGTTTAGTTAAATAAGTTATATAAAACCAAAACCATTTTTATAAAACACTTACAAGTAATGTTGTTTACTTATATTTTATAAAAATGTATATGTGCTTTGTATAACTTGTAAATGGGTAAATAATGGGTAAAAACCAAAATTCCATAACCCATGAACCAAGACCCATGATCCATTGACTAGGTACAATGAATCTTGTTGAGTAAAAACCAAATTCCATAACCCATACCCATGGAGCATGATCCATAACCCATGACCCATTGCATGACTGATAACATCAAATAGTTCTGAATATTAAGTGTCAATTTCCCCCGACAATGCTCGTTATTTATATCATTTATATGGATTTACGCTTGTTTTCCATTGTTTTCCACTTTCAGGTAAATTACGAGCATTGGAGCTAAAGAGACGCGGAAATGGAAACATTACTAAAGATTTATCACAGTATGCCTATTTTGAAGAAGTTACGGCTTAGCTCGTCTCTCACATTACGCCGTAACTATTGCGTGACCCAGAAGTCCAACTTATCAAGAGGTTACGGCGTAACTCTTCCCAAAGGTTACGACGTAACTCCATTAGGTCAAAAGAGGTTCCACGCTGCTGATACTTACGCCGTAACTACTGCATCACTTACGACGTAACCAAGTTTATTGAAGACTACGGCGTAACTACTTATAAGGTTACGCCGTAACTAGCAGATCTAGTGCATTTACGAAGAAATAGAAGGTTACGGCGTAACTCCTCTATTGGTTACGCCGTAACCCAGACCTGGCCTATAAATACCCCACGAATTCCAGCATTTCAAAGCATCCCATTCCACACACAACACTCTGAGAACGTGGGAAAAAGCTCAAGGCAGGTCTAGGGGAGCATACGGAGCTGTTTCCAAGGGAGAAGTCACACCATTACGATAAGCTTTAGCGTTTATTATTTATTTTACTTTCAATTCATGTATTTCGTACCTTTGAATATTGAATTGATTTGCATGATTAATATGAGCGGCTAAGCACCCTTTGGTGCTAGCCTAGTTATGATTCCTTAATTGTTTTGTTTGCGTTTACCTTTACTTCCGTACAATTATTTCTAAGTGTATGCATGCATAGTTCTTTGGTAGTCACCCTTGGTTCGGTAGTTTTGAATGGCGATAGAGGCCAATTTCCTAGGAGATATGACCAACTGACCCTAGGTGAGCGGACTGAGACGGGAAGGGTAAGATATAACCAACTGACGACCCTTTGTACTTGTGCGATTTGACCAACTGATCACCGAACGTTTGGATGAACTTAATAATTGGGGGTGTAGTGTATAAGTTCCTAACGGCCGGGCACTCACTATTTAGAATCTAGCATGCAGCGGTACTTAATGACTCGGCTTAGGGGACCAGGAACAATAGGACTTATGACGGTGCGCCTGATTTCTCCTGTGGTGGCATCTTTGCTGATAGGTTAGGGCGAATTGATCAAATGTTGTCCTCTCGAATTTGACCCCACCTGAAGTAATTGGAAGTAGGTAGACGTAGACATAACTAGCTAGGAAGATTGACTAGGTTAGCACCACTATTCCTCTATTGATTTCCCTTTTACCATTTATCTGCTTTTATTTTATATTCTGCATTAGTAGTTTAATTAATTAAATCCCTATCAAAACCATTATTATTCTGTGACAATTAGACTTAGTAGTAATCCAACACACATAGCTCTTGGGACGACCTCGGCTTTACCATTTACTACACTACACACGACCGGGTACACTGCCCGTTAGTACATTAGGGTAGACCATAGGTATAGCGAGACACTATAAATATTAAGACCTGGTCAGTATAACCTGCATCAATGACATCATGCATGAAGTCATGTTGGATATTAGCCATGGTCCATGACCCAAAGTCCATGACCCATGACCCAAGATCAATAACCCATTGACTAGGTACATTGTATCTTGTTGGGTATCCATGATCCAAAGTCCATGACCCATGGTCCATAACCCATAACCCGGTTTGCAACCCAAAATCTAGACTAAGCTGACCTAGTAGCCGGATCCCTTGATTTGCACTGGCCGGATCCCTTGGGTAAAGGACCCGCCAGAACCGTGGAACAATAGGCAATTTTTCCTATAAATAGTGAGCCATTTCTCTCTTTCTCACTAACCCTTTTAGACATATCTTCTCTCTATGTTCTAACCTCTCTAACCTTAGATCCAAAGGATCATTCTATGTAGTTTTCTCTTTGAGTGATTCTCTAGGTTCCTCTTAAAGGCGAGATCACAACCTCTTAAAGACGTGCAAGCTCAAGGTAATGAGCTGCTAAGCTTCGTCGTCATCAAGACCACTAAAGTGCATCTTGTTGATAATTCTTCTCTCCCTCCAATAGTGTGTCGTGTTGAAGGCATTGGTATATAGTGCCGAAGGTGTACATTCGATATGGTGTGTCGATGTATATTTGTGTAGTTTGGGTTAAAGGATATTAATATCCTTTCAAGTATTGTAAAAAAAAGTTTGTCTCTTTTGGGTAGTACTGTTGGGTAGTAGTTTATCCTTTGTAATGGAACTCGATATCTATCCTTGTACCGGATAAAGTGTAGGCGACGTTGTGATAGGTTTGGTTCTACCTCGTGGAAAAACTCGGAGTCTAGCCTTGTACCGGATAAAGTGTAAGCGACGTTGTGAAGGCTTCTCCACCACATTAAGGAGCTTGTGTTTTGTAGTGCTTAGAAACTCTCGAGTTGGGTACTCGGGGAGTGGAGTAGGGCAAAGAAGGTGTCCTTATAGCCGAACCACTATAAATACTCGTGTTGTGGTTTTGTGTTCCTTTACTCTTTATCTCTTTGCATTATTTATATATATATCCATCTATCAATATCCAACACACAATCTAAATGGATTGACATAAGTCGATCTAAATAATTTAAAACGGAGTTTTAATCGGCAAAACTATTCAACCCCCCATTCTAGTTTTCCACAATTGGTATTAGAGCCTCGTTAGCAAGTTTCTTAGAGTATACTGTACTTTAAAAACTTGATACGATCCGCATATGTTTGAAAACTACAAAGACGGAAATTTCTTAAAATAAAAATCATGTATTAGATTTTTTTTTTACTTTTAACAAAATGTTGGATATTGATAAATCATTCTAACATTTTTCATTTGAGAAATCTTCATGCTAGGATTCTTCCAATGACTTCGTTCTATCCAAAGAAAAATAAAGTCAACACCCAAAGAAGAATCCAAAATGACCACTACTTGCTTTTCCAAAATACGATTAAGTATTTTAAAAGCCGATGAAGTATTTCGCGTCTATGGTGTCTAAAGACCATAAAAAGGGAATATAGCAAAGGTATGTTCTCTTAATTACTACTAGTTGGTCTAAAACATGCTAATTACTTGTGGATAAAATAATGGTATATGTTTTTCTATTATGATAAGCATCCTTATAAAGACCTTGCATATACTAAATATTATGTATATATATATGTAGATTATGTGTCTAACATTAAAGTCACAATTTCCTAAAAAGCCTCTCTTCACTACTTTCCATCTCAACATATCATCGGGAATAGTATTCCTCCTTGATTTTTCTAGACTTTATAAGCTAGTCAATTTACGCCTTCATCATGAAAAGAAATATTGCTAACTAAAAGTCTTTATCCACCATTCTCCGCATAAAGATATGTTTGTTGCATTAGTAATCTACATCAAGATCTTCTATCTAATCCTTTGTATCACGTTAAAATGGAACTTGATATGTTTTTTGTTTTTTCTCGACTCATGGTTTACTCATAAAAGTGCTTCGCCAAATATGTTTCGTAAATACGAAGACTTGTCAAACCTTGTATCACATCTATAATAGATGAGCTCTAAGGAATAGAGTAAACCTTTGATAAAAACTGGAATCAAAAAATTATCCCGTCAAATTATCAACCTTACTAAATTTGTAACCTTACTGAATAGCCGGATCCCTTGACCATAACGTGCCGGATCCTTTTTTCAAAGAATCTGGCAGAACCGGCATATCAGCAAACAGATAATGTATTTGATAATCACTGTACATTCTCATCTTCCACTTTATCTCATACAAGACCCTAAACTCACTACTACTATTCATGGAGCTTCCTCTTCATCAATTCAGGCTATCCAATCACTTGTGTAAGTTTCATCTTCACTACATTGTGATTTCCATTCTCAAGTTCTTTGTAATACAATTTTCGCATCCTTAGAGTTTTGATTCAAGTGGGTTTGTCACAATTTGCTATCACATTATTGTAATTAGCTATCTAAGATAACTAATCAAAGAACAAACATTGTTAATACAAATTAAAACTCATAATGAAATTAAAAAGAAGGATGTTTCAAGCAAAATTGTGATAAAGCTCAAAGGAATTCTTCTCAAAATTAACACCACATTGTGGTCTTTTGTTTAGGATTAAACATGCCTAGCTCAACCCAACAAGACTACCAAAACACCGCCCACTACATTCCAATGCATCACCATAAGGAAGGTCTCACGCCCAAGGACCGAAAAACATTCAAGATGCTTCAAAAACATTTCTTCAAGGACGTGTTATTGAACAATCTTTCATCAATGATAGCTATATCCCTCAAGTCTTCTCTAGGATCAACTTCGATTGCCTACTCTGCATCAATGAACAAATTTGTACCGTATTTGTCCTTGAGTTCTACAAGAGTGTCCGCATCATTAGAAATGATGATAGAACCATCTCTATCTCTTTTGTCATCAACAATCAAAACTTCATCCTAACTCTTATCGAGTTTGCACGAATCCTTCGCATTTCATGCCAAGGTGTGTGTATGTACTCAAGTGATTGGTCCCTCTCCAAACTCAATGATATGGTTGACACTCACCATGTCTATCTTACTCCTCTTGATGAACCCGTCACGGTAAGGGATGTCGTCTTCATTCAAAGAACCTCACAAACTCGTGTCACTCGAAACTCAAAAGCATCCACCGAGACCCATTCCAAATGGAGCTCTTTAAGATGTTCCCAATATACAAGAAATGGGAACAAATCCTTTGATAAAATGTTGTTTGCTTGGTTGGGAACAAGGATCATCTAAATGCTTGCCTTGTCTACATGATCTATTATCTCATCAATGAAACTCCTTTCAACGTAGCCTACTACATGGTCAAAAGAATGGCAAGTGTCTTTAGAACCCAAAAAATGGTGCTTCCCTATGCTATGCTTCTCACCCGTCTAGCAAACTTTATGAGTGCCTAGGAACCTTCCCCTATGATGGATGACCACTTCCTTTGTAATCATGTCATGGTACCTCTCACCGAGGGACGAACAACAAGATTCATGGTTGATGGTAAAAGGCCTCATCCTCCTACTGACTCATCCGAGGAAACCGAAGGAGAAGATAGCAATCCCATCCACAACTATCATCTTGACCCCATCTCATACATTGATCAATTTCCTGAAATTCCAAGTCCTTCACAAGAATTTCAACAAACCAAGGGAATGTTCAAGTGCATTGCTCACTTCCTCATGGGTAAGAAGAAGAAGCGAAGATGAGATGGATATTTGGAGGTGATTTGTATGGTCCTATCTAAAACTTGTTATGTATGTTTAAAACGATGTAGTTGTCATTTGGTAGAACTAAACTCTCGTCGTGGCATGATGAAAACATTGATGCTTTAACAAAATCAACTAAGTAGGAAATTTTACCACTTTTGATCTTATATCAAAAGTTGGTCGTTATCTTACTTGTTTGCCCATATGTTGTCTCTACATGCTATACTTACTATGTTTTACTTGTATACATATATGCTTGCTGTAGAGATCATTGGTTTCAAAATTCAATAAATGGAACTAAAATCCGCAACCTTTCTATTAAGGAATCTGTCTCATATGCCAGATCCCTTGGCTACAACTAGCCGGATCCTTCAAGGGAAGGACCCATGGCGTCCGAGTAGACAGAAGTTCATTTTAGGCCTTTTTGCATCAATCTAACCTTCCAGACCTTATTGGACTAGTTGAACATGCTACATTAGGATCACTTAAGTTTTCCTTAGGCTTAGTTGATCTCGCATTCACTCATGGATGACTTGGGATCACATTAAAGGTGTTTTTGATGTATCATTACTTCAAAACTCACCATCTTTCCACTCTAATGTTTACACATTGTTTCTCTCATCTCAAAACACCTAGTTTGATATTTCTCTCATTTTTTACAAATTGATCTTACTCATCTTGACCTCGAAATGCTCTAAAATCTTGTTTTTCATTTCTTGTGATTTTTAAGGAATTTTCTAAATATTTCTTTGATCACCATCTGGTTTCTACAACCATTTACCATCCTAAAAACTCTTAGTGTCATCCATGATCACTCATTGGTGCTTCTAAAAACTCCATTCTCTCCTTAAAAATCATCATTGGTTATCCTCACTCATTATACTTGGTCATATGAGTCTCCTACCATTTAAAACACCTTAGTAGACCAAATCACTCAGGATATATGGGTACTAGACCTTGCTAGAACCCAATCATCCCTTTTCCATGCTTCTGAGAGTCGGGTCCCTAGCTTAAAGCTAGTTAAATCCCTCAAGGGAGGGATTCGTTGGAACCGGCTACATAGAAGGTTTAATATCACTTGATATAATCATTTCAAACCCTCTTTGTTAATCTAAACACTCCACATTGTCTTAAATGACTCCCTAGAATAGAGCAACACTGTATTTGACTCTTCTACATGTAAATCATTGCAATTTGAAGAACTTTAGTGGTTTAGGCTTTAATTCACTTGTCTAATTTCTTCCTTTATAAACCACTTATGTTTGTGCTTCCAAACCACCATTCAAACACTCATTTTCAGTAGCTAAACTTCCTATTTCAATTCTCACCTTTTACCATTTCAGCATGAGAAAAGCACCTAGTGAAAACTCATCAACCAAAGGCCATCCAAATAAAATTTCTCGTGTTGTTCATGAAATTTCGTCAACCAAGTCATCACCCAACAAAGCTCCAAACACTAGAGTTCCTCCCCAAACAACTCTACAAATCAAACCAACTCCTAAAAGATTTGTTCCCACCAAACAACCTTTGCCAAACACTACCATACCTTTAAAATCAAACACTCCCATATCCACTAAAAAAACCAAACCCTCACCTCTAGAACCTAGAGTTCTCTCTTTCACCACACCTCATTCATCTCCAAACCTATACTCTTTAGAAGATTTGCCACCTAGGCCTTCTCATCCACCACCATTTCCCACATTCTCATTGATAACGCTACACGCGTCGTTCGGGGTCAAGGAAACTTCCTTTTCTTCGAGCAAGTTTTATAACACCCTAGGCAGTGAACCTAATCGTTGTAGTGTAGTAATTAGGGTAAGCCACGGGTATTGATATCGTTCTCTAGGGGAATAGGAATGCTAGTAGGGAGTTACTACGCTAAGGTTAAGGTTGAGGAAGATTATTTTTTATCTTTTTATATTTTATGAAAATGGAAAGGTACGAATCTCGGGTATTGGATTGGGGGGGTTGGTATTTCTACCGATTACTTCTACTATTATCTAATTATCTAAACTAAGGTTGTGGGAGTCTATGTCTAATTAATGTGTGCTCGTATGATAGTTTAAAGATGTGTTTACTTAGTTTGTATTACTCCTTAATTATCTCCTATTGATGGTTGAGTGTCACGTCTTATTCCTAGTTGCGTTGTGTTTCTAAAGTTGTAGGGTATGCGTTTCTCCCTAACTCTTTGAACTTACCAAAGGGTCTTGTCTACAAATCCACGTAGAGATTATAGACTCCTACTCTAAGGCACTCTTCGGATGTTTTAGCCTACAATCACTCAGGTAATCATACTCTAAGGTTCACAAAGATGAATCAAGCATTAAGTACACAACGAATGACCTATCGCATTACTAGATCATTAATCAACTAAGATAAGAAACAACCAATCAATATTTAATAATTAAGTTTCATACTTCCTAAGCAAACACACAAATAAATTAGCCGGACATGGAGAACATGCAAGCATACACACAAATAATCAAAGACATAATTGAATTAATGAAGCAAAGACTTATCTTGGTGTAAGATAGGGTTAAAAACCCTAAAATACTGTACAAGACACCTTAGGTTCGGTTTTAGGTTTTTACTCCAAAGACTCTCCACCCAAAGACTGAAAAATTCGGATTCTATATATAAGATTACAATTGCGACGGCGTCACCTTATGTTTAGTGACGCCGTCGTGTCGCCGCCATTAGGGTTTCGTCTTGGCCACGTTAACCTTGCGACGGCGTCACCTTATGTCCGTGACGCCGTCCTCTTCAGCTTCTGACGTCGTCTGGATCGCATCTAGGCCGTCTGAGTAGCGACGGCCTACTCTTTCACAACTAGACGCCGTCTCTTGAAAACACGAGTTTTGAGTTCTGACCCGTCACAATAATTCTCCGACGGCGTCGCAAATAACTCCTGACGCCGTCGCCTTCTACATTCAGCGACTGTGAGTGTCTGATTTCGACTTTGGCCATTTTCTTCATATATTCGCGCCTTTTCGTCCAAATAAGTGCCATTCCAGCATTTTGCCTTCACGAGACCTAAAAAGTGAAAAGGAACGATATTAAGCAATAACGGATACAAAAGTGATCAAATAAGGACTTAAACGACCCCTCAAAATGGTACCTTTTAAAACCTTATCACTCATCAATTGAGAAAATGGTACCACAACAACCTTTTCACCAAAACCTTAGTGTTGGAACTTCACTAGCACCCGTGTCTCTCTCTTTTACCCTCAAATGATCTATTTTGGATCATGAGGAATCTCCAACCTCAACAACCGGACCATATGGATGTGGATACTTCTTTACCTCTACCACCAACACATGTTTCACCACCTTCATCCTTGGTAGAACCACCACCTACTTCATCAAAGTTACCTCCACAAAACCCTCCATCCTTTATGGAACCTCCACCTTTTTCATCAAACTTACCTCCTCAAACTTCTCCATTCTTACCACCACCATTTACTAGTCATGACAATGATTGCTATCATTGTCAACATGTCCAAGGGTTAGTCCATGAAGTACGTGATGAAGTACGTTTAATGTTCTATCACCTTCTTGAACGTTTTGATGAAGTCAACAAACCTAACCGTCCCTAAACCTAAGAATGCAAGCACAAGTGGTGTTTTTCTCTAGTCTTAGGCGCAACTTAGGTTGTTAGGATTTTTACCTTATTACATGTTTGTATCATTTTCTTAGTTTTATAGAATTGAGATATGTGTATCATTTCTCTCATTTTATTAAATAAAACTACATGTTTGTATGTTATATAGTTATGTGAACATGTCTGGTGCAACAATACATGGCTTACTTGGATTTTTATGTCATTATTTGTGTCTACATTGTTGCTACTAAGTTGCAGGTACACGGATCCCTCAAATTGGCTTTGACGGATCCCTCAAGTGAAGGATCCGGCAGAACCGGGTGAACAGAAAACAATTTTTGAGCTTAATATAAAGCTCATTTGCAGGAAACAATGCACCATATACTTGTTTCTAACATTTTTTTTGTAGATTTTCAAAATACACATGAATACTTTGACGCCGTCAACAAGGGGGAGCTTTTCATCAAAGCAAAATATTGGAATACACTCACTTAGTCTTCCTAACTACTTGACGCCCTCATCAAAAGGGAGCATTCGTCAAGGGGAAGCATTTCATCAAAGCAAAGAATATTGCAAATTACTTGCAATACACTCGTTTAGTCTTCCTAATTACTTGACGCCCTCACCAAAGGGAAGCATCCATCAAGGGGAGCTAAAACGAGACTATTTTTCTTACCTTACTACATCTTTCTAAATTCTTACTTTCTATAAATTTTTCTCAAAACTCTTTCTAAATTTTTTTTCTACTATGTATTCGTTTTTTATCGACGCTTTTTTTGTTTCGACAAAAAGGGGGAGAAGAGAGTAAAAACTCCAATTCAAAATTTTATGAATTTTATTTTTTACTTAAAATAATCTTATGTTTTGTCATCAACAAAAATGGGGAGATTTTTAATACAAATAAAACATAAAAACGTTTATTTGTATTTTACGATCTTCTAATGTTTTGTCAATAACAAACGTAAAATCATTTTAACGAAATAAATAAAATATGTAAAAGCTTTGAGCCAATAGTTTACTAACATACTTTTACTAAACATATAAAACCATCAAAACATGTTTAGTTAAATAACTTATATAAAACCAAAACTATTTTTATAAAACACTTATGTAGGCCCAAAGTTATAGATCTAAGTAGCCTTTATATGACTTATAGTAAACTTGACTAAATCCAAATTCACTATGTGAAGAACTCTTAACAAGATCTTAATGTGCTAATGCGGAATCTTAACACAATAAGTATGAAGAACACAATAATATACTAACTTTGTATTTTCTATTAATTGCTTTTAACAATGGTTAAGGCTTAAAACTCCTCTCTTAACCTAATACCTTAGCGAACTCTTCTACCATGTCTCTTAAAGAACCTATTCATTCTGATAGCAATCATGGCTATCTGCCAATTTATATCCATCACCTCAATATCTGCATCATTCATCTGCTCCAGATCTTCATTGAGCAAATCTATCTCTTCTGATGATCTAGCAAAGAGAGAGTAGATAACCTGATCAGCAACTCCAGTAGGTGCCCCTCTTTCTAAAGTACTTAATTAGGAAGTATTGTAAGATATTGGATTTCACATACACATCAAACCATAACACAAAGTGGGCGTATAAAGATGAGTTCTAGAGAGAGAAAGTTAGAGGTTTAGGGAACTTAGTGAGAGAAAGAAAAGATCTTATTATGAGCTCCAACTCTCTACCTTGGGAGGTAGAGAGTATTTATAGTCTTACATAAAACGCCACACAACGGGCTGTGGATCAGGCATACAGTGGGTAAAGACCCGTCCGTCCTCCACGGTGTTACTTAACTAAATACTACTTAGCTTGAAATAACTACGACTACGAGCTTTCTAACGATTACATATACTTGAGGTGACCGACTCTTTAATACTTGGAATTTCTAATTCCTAACAATCTCCCCCTAAGGGAGGTCACCTCAATCATGTACTAAAAATACATTGAATACAAATAGATATTACATTAACAATTGTTCTTGCATTCTTGATGTAGTACTTTGCTCCTAAGCTCGTAGTCATTGATTCTTCACATTGCATGTTTGGTTACTCCAGGTGGAGGTCTATTACTGATCCACGTGATAATAAATTTGAGCCAGCTTTTGAGACCATCAGCTAACAAAAATCTCTAAGACATCCATTGTGGTGTTGGTATTATGTGATGTTGTGACTTTCGGATCGACATGCTCACATTCTGGATCATGATATCTTCTCATCAGAGTAGCGGAAGCTTTCGTTGATTCATGATATTGGCAGCAGCGTAGCAGAAGCATGGAGTGAAAATATCAGAGTCATTGATGCACTTATCATGATTTCTTGAGAGATGAATGTATTGTGTGAGCATGCGGCTATGGATTGACCGCTTCATTCTGATCAGCTGCAAACGTTGGGTGTACCTACATAAAACAGTTAGCAATAAAGCGCACGAAAAGTGTCTTTGATCACTTTCGTTGAATTGAGGTACACGGCCCACGGTTCCCCGTTGATCAGTACAAGTACTGCCTGTGATTAGGTAAGATTCCGAAGAATTTCCTTGACAGGGTTTCGCAGCTGCTCTAGCTGTTCTCAAACCGGAACGTTCTCAAATAAGACAACACGGAATGCGTGAACCAGCGAATAGAAATTCACTGATTGATGAAAATATATTTGAAAAACAATCGTGTATTGCTCAATAGAAATTGTTTTTGCAATACAACGAAGGTTTTAATGAAAATCAATTATCAATCATAAAACACCTTTTGATTTGAAATATCCGTACACGGTCGATTTGCTAAAGAAAAGAGTTTTTAAGCACAACGACCGGTTTTTCAAAGGTATCCGCCAATCCATAACCTGAACCAGGATTGATTCAAAAGATTGAATCTCCCCATTATTTCTGTTCAGTTGTCGCATGGTTGATCTATTGATTAGATCTCACATGCCACCCACCAGGAGCTTGTTTGATGTTGGCTCCAGAAGGCTTTCCATCTTCATTGTGAATATGTTAGCATATTACTCAGATGTTCTGGCAATACCACAAGGATAATGCGTAGGACTCAAGATATAATCTCTCTTTCCACATTCTGTGAAACAGAGAGTCTTCATTGAAAGTGTCCTAATGAGATTTATAGATGATCTCGTGGCTCTAGACTCAATATGTGCACATTTGGATCCTGTGCCGGAGACTAGGGAGAGGGTCTCCTTTTTCAATATCAATAATCTCTAAGAGAAAGTCGATAGATAATGTCGGTTCCCCGTGAGAATGAAACAAGTCCTTTTAAGAGGAACTTGAGTGGTTTGGAAAGTTGAAGTGTAGTGCGTCACTGGGTCCATGACGTCTTGTCTTCAATACCGATGTTACCATCAGTAGCATATGAATTGAACCCGGTTTCTGCCCTAAAGTTGAATATATGGAGGGCTATTTGTTTTCACCCTTTTTTCATTCAATTCTTTTTAATTCTTCAACCACTTCAGTGCTTACCGATACTTCATAGCTAGAACCTTGTTGGGTTTATTCCAGTACTAGCTCAGTCTCAGTCCGCACTCTTCCCATATCTCATTTTTCTCATTTTATCATCATACCTAAGAACTCTACACTTACTAGTGGCTAGTCCCTGGGTAGATCCCTCCGGTTCTGGCGGATCATGAGAACAAATACCTAACCTTATCATCCTTATATCACCGTACATAAAGTAAAGTTGGTCGGTCTATTTGGTATTGTTCATCTGCCATTTGAACCAATTGAAAACCATTTGAAAATCAATCCAGATACTTGTGATATAGTATCAAAACATTTTGTACCTGAATTGTTTTTGATATTTTTTGGAACAAGTGCTCCCCCTCAACATGTGCATCAAATGTTTGAAATCGTTTTGCACATGGAGGCAAGAGGAAGAATTAACTTCTTTGATTACCATTTTCAAAAAAATATCAACATCACTTCCCTAATCGAATCAAGTAGATAAAGCATTTTGGGGAAGGATGAGGTTTTCATTATTTTGCTCCCCCTCAATATGTGCTTCGAGATTTGAAAAGAGTTTTGCACATACTAGAGGGAACCTGCACATTGAGATAAGTGATCACGTTTCAAATCATAGGTTTAAGATAGATGCTCCCCCTCAACATGTGCATGGAAAATTTGAAATCGTTTGTCACATGTGGGAAGGATAGCATGTACATCCTTATAAAACCATTTACCGAATTATCAGTTTAAATCCAATTTAAATCACACATTCTCCCCCGATCACAATTATCAAATCATTTGAGATTTGTGATCTTTTATAGATTTAAATTGATTTTGAAAGCTTTTAGGGAGAATTGTGACTTGATTATGAAAGCGTTTTAACTGATAAGGATCGGATTTTAAGACTTTAAACTCCATTGATAAAACATGCATGTATATCTTTTGAAAACAATTTAATGCCAAATAACTTTTTAATTTAATTGAAATCATTCTCCCCCTCAATCAATGACATAGGTTGTTGATTGAGAGATTGATATTTTGACAAATAAGTCCAGATGATTATCAAAAATAGAGTCCGAGTTATTTTTCAAAACAGTTAGTTTTCATCAGATAAATGTTTATAGAATCAGAGCATGGAATTTTGAAAACATGATAAAGTATGGCTCTGTTCTTTCTTTAAAAAGCGGGTTACTGCCTGAGATGACAATAAGCCATTGTTTCTCTTTCTCCCAAAAATAATTTTTGATTTTTTTTTTTTTTTTAAACATTCGAACAACATCTAAAGTCCCGTGTCATTCTTTGAATGACATCACAAAGACCGTAGATATTATTGAATCGAGGAAAACATGACAAAAAGACAATATTTTTGGAATTTTTCAAGATTTTTCAATTTTTATGGATTTTTGAAAGTTTTATATTTTTCTATTTGCTTTTTGAAGGTTTTGTAATTTTGTATTTTGCTTTTCGAAAAGATATTTACAAGAGATAGATGAAGGAAACCTTTTACTCCTCTTCTTCCTCTTGAAGACGTTTGAGTGTTTCAGGTTGAAGGCTTTTAAGGCCAAGTCGTGGAAGAATAAACTCAAAACGTTCTCTAGGAAGAGCTTTGGTGAAGATGTCTGCTAACTGGTATTCAGTCCTCACAAAGTAAAGTTCCACCACACCGTTTTCCACTTGTTCCCTGATGAAATGATGTCGAATGTCGATGTGCTTTGCTCTTGAGTGTTGTACGTTGTTGCATGAGAGAGCAATAGCACTTTTATTATCACAGTACAGAGGGATTTTGTTAAATTCAAAGCCATAGTCAGATAATTGAGATCTCATCCATAGGATTTGAGCACAACAAGATGACATGGCTATGTATTCAGCCTCTGTAGAGGAAATAGAAGTACTCATTTGCTTCTTTGAAGACCAGCTCACAAGCTTATCACCCAAAAACTGTGCACCTCCAGACGTACTTCGACGAGTATCTTGACATCCTGCATGATCAGCATCTGCATAGGCTGTTAGTGACATACCGGTGTCCTTCGGGTACCAAAGTCCCATATTGATGGTTCCTTTGAGATACCGAAAGACCCGTTTAACCGCTTCAAGGTGCTTTTTAGTAGGCTTAGCCTGGTATCTAGCACACATGCAAACAGCGAACAAGATGTCTGGTCTACTAGCTGTGAGGTACATCAGGGATCCAATCATACTATGATATTTCGTTTGGTCTACCATGATCCCTGAGTGGTCCTCATCTAGTTTGGTACGTTCAATCATGGGAGTGTCAACAGGGTCACTTGAATCAAATCCAAATTTCTTTAAAATCTCATTTGCATATTTAGATTGATTTATGAAAATGCCTCCGGGACTTTGTGAAATTTGTAGTCCTAAGAAAAATGACATTTGTCCCATCATTGACATTTGAAATTTTGAACCCATTTCATTTGAAAAACGGTCACACTCATTGGGGTCAGTCGAGGCAAAGATGATATCATCAACATAAATTTGAACATGAATTAAATGTTTGCCTGACTTCCTGGTGAACAATGTTGGATCAACTGCTCCTTTGCTAAATCCGGTAGATAGAAGAAACTTTGATAGCATATCATACCATGACCTTGGAGCTTGCTTTAAACCGTAAAGAGCCTTCTTCAAACGATAAACGTGAGTAGGATGCTCTTGATTCACAAATCCTTCCGGTTGGCTGACGTAGACGACTTCTTTAAGATCTCCGTTCAGAAATGACGTCTTTACATCCATCTGATAGACTACCATGTTCTTACTAGCAGCATTAGCCAAAAAGATTTTGATTGCCTCGATTCGAGCAACAGGAGCAAAAGATTCTTCAAAGTCAATACCCTCCTCTTGACGGTATCCTTTAGCAACTAATCGAGCCTTGTTCTTCAACACATCACCATGCTCATCAAGTTTCACTTTGAAGATCCATTTTAGAGCAATGATCATAGCACAATCTGGAGCAGGTACTAACTCCCATACATCAAGTCGATCAAACTCATGAATTTCTTCTTGCATGGCATTGAACCAACTATCTTCATTCATGGCGGTTTTAACATCTTTTGGTTCGATCTTAGAGAGTACAGAGTTGAAGAAGCACCATAAGGCATCTGTTGCAAGTTGTTTCCGTGTGGATACTAGACGAGAGGGATTTCCAATGATGTTGTCTAATGGATGATCGTGAGTCCATTTTATGAGGTGTTCATCTGGTAGTTGTTGAGGGACTGAAGTAGCAGAGTTGATGTCTCCTGAAGAAGATGGTTCTGATGAAGATTCTGAATGTGGTAGTTGTTGGTAGTTGTTGAGGGAACAATATGTTTTCAAATGGAGCATCTTCAGGAGTAGCAAATGGATTAACTTCATCATTGATGCCAGACACAGTTCCATGATGTACAATCGAAGATTGATGATTTGTTGATGAGACTAAGTGATCAGCAGCATGCGCTTCTTGACTTAATGAGATTGAAACTGAAGGGTTGACTTCATTCACAGGGATAGGAGCAGCCTCTGTTGATGGATTTGACATTTCATCATCATTTGTTTCATAGTGTTCATAAAACATTGGATCGAACAATTTCCTTAAATCATCTTCTGATGGAGGTACATATGGAGCTGTTGGAGAGGGATTTGGTACTGTTAGTAATTATAAAATTCCATAGTGAAGAGTCGGTCACCCCAAATGTTATCTAGCATAAGTTAGCTCGTAGACTTGTCGTTATTTACGTTTTTATGTAGTTAATTAGTTAGTCAGTAGCGTAAAATAGTTTAGTGCAACACCGTGGAGGAAGGACGGGTCTTTACCCACTGTATCCGTGATCCACAGGCCGATAGGAGGTCGTGTATTTGTAAGTATAAATACCCCTTCCATCCATGGAAGGGGTGGTGCTTCATTCAATCTAATATTTCCATACTTTTGTAAACCTCTAGCAAGAACACCCTCTCTCTCTCTACTAACTCTCTAACTATGGCAAACATGTATTTTGATCATCCAAGACCACCCGAATCATCAACACAATAATATTTGGATCCTAACAATTGGTACCAGAGCCAAGGTTGTTGTGTTTTGATGATTTTTCTTGTGGTTTTGATTTTTTTTTGAAACTGTTGTGTGTATTTGAGTGGTCGGAATATTTTATTTGGGTAAACTGTGGTTAACAAGTATTGTATCTTTTTGTTTGGTCAAATGTTAAAAGTCCTGGTGTCTTCTGTATGTCCAAACTGTCTAAACACTCTAGTTGTATTTTCATTTTTTTTCAGACTTCTTGGTACTATCCGTGAATACAAATGGTCTTTATTGGTGGTCTAAAAGGGTCATCTGATAACTTGTCATGGTCAAAACAGTAAAAAAAAATCATCTTTTATGCAGTTTTTCTGGGTTCGTTATGAATATGGTCGGAATCTTGGTCGGATAAGACGCCGGAAAACCCATAAATCTTGCTAGCGACTTGTGGTCATTCTTCCTAGCGACTTGTCCTAATATCTGTCCAGATGCAATGTATTTTATGTAGCGACTTGTCACTATATTGATAGCGACTTATGTCAAGAAAAGTTGGCGACTTGGTTATCTCGTTGACTTTCTTGAAAGTCAATAGCGAGTTATTTATTAAGATAAGTAGCGACTTGGTACGGAAAATGACCTAGCGACTTGCTTTTGAGCATAGCGAATTGTGTGACCTATATGATCTAGCGACTTATATTTATAAGTTAGCGAGTTGTTAAACATCTTAGCGAGTTGTACTATCAGTAGCGACTTATTAAAGTAGCGACTTACACTAGCGACTTGACTGAAGATGTGAAGAAGATTTGACCATGACCACTTGACCTCAAAACTACTTTGACCTCAGTTACAAAACATCATTGGCACCAGACTTATACTTAACCTACTTTACAGAAATGATGAAGTAAGAATTGACCATGACTCACTCGACCACAATCAACCAAATACCAACTCATCACAAGTCCAAACCAATGACAAAAGGACCATGTCGATTGTTAAGTGAGATAAGCCGACTCAAATTCAACCTCAATCAAACCCTTCGCTGTTCTAATCCCTCAACCAAATCCAACAAAATCACTCTAACCTAGACTCGAAACTGAGAAGAAAGAATTATTACAAGATCTCATCACTTCTTTCGATATATTCAAGGACACATCAAGTAAATCGAAGGTCTAACGAAAGAAGGTTTACATCATCGATCAATTTTTGAAGATTTACTTCATTATATATCCGAACACAAAGATAAGTTTATAACAACTATGTTATACCTTTTTCTTTAGCTCGTTCAAAGACCAATATCAACAATAAAATCATGTAAAGAAAACCTACCCGCGACCTTTATCAAAAGATCTTTAAGCAGTGTCCTTCACCGTAAAACCAACCCTGTGGCGTTTATTTCGTCCCTCTGCCATCCCTGTGGCGAGGATTTGACTAATCAAACTCATGAAAAAATTGGATGGATTTACATGTTTGCTTTCGAATTTACTGGTAAAAGGAGAGTTTTGATTTGCAGGAAGTTGGGAGGCGTATGCTTTTGAGAGAACATGGTTTTGATAGTGGCGGATGTGTTTTTGTCAATTGGGATTAGGGTTTGAAGGAGTAAGTGAGTTCATGTGATGATGGAGGCGACTGTTGTTGGGTGATTAGGGTTTGTTGGGATAATGACTGATGGGGGCGTTTGATGATGAGAGATATTAGGGTAAGAGGAGTGATATTGGGGTTGAAATAAAAGTGAGTTTTGCTGCATCTTATACCCAATATTTAGGATATGAGGCGTTTGTGTTTGATGGATCTGGATTGGATATGGGCCAAGGAGTTTCAATGGGCTGATATCATATCATAAAGATATTGCGTGTCTCAATGATATGTTAATGAGAAAATAATGCATGAATGAATTAGTGGATCACTTACTAATGCGTTAATGCATGAATTGATACGTTAAGTAAAGATTGTGTACATGGATTTAGGCTCTGTGAGTTAAACTCGCTTAAAGGCTTGTTTGGGCTACGCTTCACGTTTTAATAAATGGAATCTTTATCGGGCTTACATGAGATTATTTTTGCTAACGACTGCTGGAAGAGACCTTAATGAGAATCGGTTTTTCTTGGACAATTCATAAATGGGATAGAACGAGAATACTGTTTGATGAGATGTGTTCAATGGACCGGGTAATGCAATTTGAGTTATGGACATGAGCCCTCTAATTCCTAATTGGATCGGATTCAAAGTTGTGGTTATGCTTCTCATAATTATATCGTATATATGAGACTTGATAATATGAGATTTTTTGAGAATTGTGAGAATAAGCTATGATGATGAGATTCGACGGGTTATGAAGTTTGATAGTTTGGTGTATACATTTTCCCGAATAATATCACGTCACGGCTTGATTTGATGTACAAAGTTGACTTTGAGGTTGTTTGTACGATATTTCTTATTTGGATTTGGAGTGAAGTTTTTCGGGCGCGTTTACTTATTTTCGTCTTCTTTCTTTCTACCCTTCCGCGAAGATGACTTGTTTGGGCCGTTATAGTGTGTGATAAAGACTTGGCTATTTAGTTACGGTTGTGATTCATTCTCGATTAACCCACAACGTAGCTATCACTTCGGTGTCTCACGCAGTTGAGGATACGTCAAGAGGTTTTGTACATTGGGTACACCGTTTCTTTTTCACGAGGATTAGTACAAGTTTAAGGAACACATCTGGGGAATTTTAAGTCATGTTCATGTTTGGCATATCGGGTCTATTTCTCCTTGTGGTCACTGCAATAGCCGACAGTATTTGTGATAGACGTGTTCACCAAAGTGTTTATTGAATGGTTGATGATGGTTGATGATATTGATGATGTTGGATTTTGGATCGTTGATGAACCGCTGCATGTTCCCCTAAAACAAATATTCACCGAAACCAAAGTTGTCATAACACATTCAAGCTAACATTGTTTATGGTTTTGTCTTGATTTTGTAAAATCCCGGGAAAGAACCTATTTCTCGGTTTAAATCATAGACTTGTAAAATCCCGTGACAATGGAAACATCCTGGTAAAAGTAAAGTGCATATCCGGAACTATCATACGGTTTATTCTTGGTTTTGTAAAATCCCAGGAAAGAAACTATTTCTCGGTTTAAACTATAGAATTGTAAAATCCCGTGATGATGGAACCATCCTGGAGAAGTGGAAAGTGTATTTCAAGATCTTATCTGATGCTGGTGCTACGGTTTCTGCTTCAAAGAAGGGATAAAAGGGTGTGCTTCATAATTTGGATGTGTGTTTGGATATTCGTCATGACAGTTTGGTTATTACTTGGTTTTACGGGGTTATGTGCTTATACCATGGTCGGGATGAAACCATTATTAAAGTTCATTTAAATGTCAAAGAAGGCTAGATTTGAGCAGTTCAGAAGATGTGACAACGGCGTTAATTCAGTATTATTTATTTGAGGTTGAAATGAATTATCACGGGCAAGTGTACTTAGCATCTGAAGATATCAGGGGATGGATGGATGAAGATTCTTCATGATCCTTGTTCAAGCTTATTATCAAAAGCGAAGACTTGGAAATCTAGTTATTGTTGGGTGACTTTTACTTCTTCTTTTACCACTTGGGGGAATTGGGCTCTTATCACCTCAAAATAACTATCACTTAAAGGAGTTACGTTGTAGTGCTCAGTGTCACATTCAATTGTGGATTTTCAAGAGGTTATGTACGTCTATTACTTGATGGTTGGTTGGGTGAAGAGTATAGAGTACTTAGAGATTCAAATGGGCATGAATTCTCGACACCGCTCTTTGTTACATATGTGCAAGTTTAAGTCATGAGTTCGGGGTAGTTTACTTCAGGGTCAAATTCATTATATCGGGTTTTCTCCATCAGTTGTCACTACAAAGAGCCTACTGAATGATAATGGGGTTAATTACATGTTTTGCTAAGAGAGCTGAAAAGAGAGAGATTATGACGTCTGTTCACATCAGTTCAGGCCTCGTACTCCAAAGAAAAGAAATGTGTACGTTTCAATGCGCATTATCTTCCGAAGAAGAGAAATCTTCTTATGACGTTTGAATACTTCAGTTCAAGCCTCGTTCTCTAAAGAAAAGAAAAGTGTACGCTTCAGTGCGCTTTATCTTCTGAAGAAGAGAAATCTTCTTATTATGACCATTCTCATCAACATGCTTCATACTTTTTCCATGCGCTTCAGTCATCAAGTGAACCGGGCTACCACTGATTGTTTTTCTCATTCCACTTGCTCGATTATAATGAAGATGGCGACATCATGTGCTTATTTTGCGGGAGAGAAGTGTGAATAGAACATTCGGATGATTTTCACTTATTTAATCAAGAATGGCAACTCCGTTTGCAATTCTTGAGGGGGAGAAGAAGTGTGAAATTACTGCATGGTTGATTATTATTTGAGAATTTAAATGGTCATACGGCTCTAAACTCATGTAAGAACCGAGCTTCTTCTTATCGGGTAATCTTCACATGGAGTTTCTTCTTAAGAGTCGTTGGTTGACATCTTCACTCAGATTGATGAGTTTATCGACAAAGTGCTTTCGGTTAATGCTTCACGTACACATCAACATGATGATTCCGAACAATCTCTCTGTTCTTGTTTGATGTGATTGGTAGTTTGGTGTTACCATCTTATGTGTTCGTTGTAGCCTGATTGCTGATTTCCTTGATGAACATCTTTCTGTTCTTGTTTGATTGGGAGGGATTTTAGTTAAGGGGATTTGCAAGATGTAAGTTGATTGGGATGCTTTTTGGTGATGTTCTTATTTTTGGTGAGTTGAAGATGTTAACTATCTATTCCCCAACTGGACAATCTTGAAGAAGGTCGAGTCTGCAGTCTGTTCTACATTTCCTGCTACATGTTAGAAGACTAAAGACGAGTTGCAATTAACGATCTAAAGACTTCTTCTTAATCTGGGCTGTTATCAAATAGAATGTCGGTTTAGGGGAGAGCACTAATTGGGGGAGAGTGAAAAGTCAGATTTAATCCCCAATTAGACTTGCTCACATTCTGCAGCAAGTTGATTCTCACAGATACATCTGAGCTAATGATGTTCTTCTCAAATGATTTCTAGTACATGGGCTTAAAATATCTTGCTGATTCTGAAGTATCAAAACCAGCAAGGGGGAAGGAGACACGTATCTAAACGCGAGTAAACTTGATGAACTTAATACTTCTAAGTAATTGAAGATATCCCGGGAAGACAAATGTTATTACCGCAGAGAAACTCAAGGTTTGACTCATGGCGAGTAAACTTGATGAACTTAATTCTTCTAAGTGATTGAAGATATCCCGGGAAAACATATGTCATGACCGCAGAGAAACTCAAGGTTTACTCATCAAGGCGTTTAGTGTTCTTATTCCAACTATGTGGGGGAAGAGATGGAAGAGTTAGTTTCTGGTGATGAAAGAGGTACACAAGTGTGTGATGATTTTGATGTTATCACAATCATCAGGGGAGAGAGATTGTGTACATTGGGAATGCTCAGCTGTTTTACTTGAGGGCTTAATCTGTGATTCAGACATATAATCACTTATTCCGGTGTTGACATCCGCAGAGATTGTCACCCGCAGAGATAATCAGTGATTCGGCCTGCTTCTTCAATGTTATCGGTTATTCTCTCTTTGGGCATTCGGGTACTTCGGGTTCTTGAGCTTCATACACTTTCTTCAGGGGGAGAGAAAAGTATACATCGGGGTTATTCTTTGGCTATTGGACTTAATCTGCTACTTCGATGGTATAAGTTTCTTTGTCTTCGGGTATGTGTATTCGGGTTCGTGAGCTCTAGTCTAAGAGACTGACTGCATCATTTCAACTACGTGGGGGAAGTGGTCTCTTGACACCTTTCGGAATGGATTGGTTCAGACTTCAGTGGAAAAGGAATTTGAGAAGAGGTATTCAAATGTGGGATGATACATTGCTGTTCTTCTACTTGATGATATAACCCCGAATGGAGATCCTCGATTATCGTTCTTAAAAGGAGCAGCGGGATTTATGATAATGGTGTGCTTCTCTGTGCACCTGGCTAAGGAAAGCTTGAAATAGAGCTTCGAATCTGCTCAGCTAAAGGATTTTCGGTTTGGGGGGAAGCTGCCAAAGTCTCACTTTCAGATGGTTCAATTTCTTTCTTCGATTCAAGAGCCCTGGAAGCTTTGGTGGTGAATGTTTAAGAGTTGATGACTTCTATCTTCTACGACGTGCTGCTCGATATCCTTATCTCGGTACTCGTATCATCATCTTCTTTAACTATATCATCTATTCTATCCTTGTAAATATTTATTCGAAAAACAAAATACAAAAATATAAAACCATCAAAAAGAAAATACAAAAATATAAAACCAACAAAAGAAAATAGAAAAATATAAAACCTTCAAAAACCCATAAAAAATCAGAAAATTTCAAAAATACCAAAAAATATGTTTTCCTAGACATGTCTTCTGGTATCGATAACATCTACGGTCTTAGAAATGTCATTCAATAATGGCACGGGACCATAGATGAAGTTCGAGCAGGAGGTGTAAATATTTCTTTCCAAAACATGTCACAAACTATGACTTGCAGTTACTTCTGACTGTAACCCGTGCTTAAACAATGGCTTGCTATTATTTCTGATAGCAACCCGCTCTTTAAAGGAAGGAAAGTGTTGCGCTAAAAAAATTTTCAAAATATTTCGTGCACTTATCCTAAAACAAAACAAGGAAAGCTTGTCGTCAAAAAGACTGATGTTCCTACACAAATGTTTTTCCGTCTAAAATTCTTCAGAAAAATATTTGTTGTGTTTTCAAAAATGGTGGAAAATGAGTTGCTTAAAATCAATCAGAATCAGAGTTTTCGTATTAATTTGCAAATTCAATCAATGACTTCTGCGCTTTTAAAATGTTTCAAAAAATGAGTCATTGATTGAGGGGGAGAATGTTTTCAAATCTATATCATCTAACGAGCTTTCTTAATTATCCTACGTGCTTAATTAAAAATGATATTTGCCTGTGTCGAAGGACTAGGAATTTAGGATATGATTGTTAGGTTTAGATGATTAGAGTTTGATTAACACATAAACCCCATGCCTTATATGATCTGATTGTTATGTTGAATTGACTTTAATTAGTCGATTGCTGTTATGGGTGATGTCGACCACCATATATTTGTATGTGTGTTCACTAACGTATGCAGGTATATTGGGTATAAGAATGTTCCCGATCCGGATCCCATAATTGAAGATGATTGGATGCCGAAAGGAAAGGGTAACTATTTCTTGGGTTGACAAATGAAGAAACGGAGCTTAATTGGACTTCAATGGAGAGTTGGCATAAATGCAACGTAAGAGGTCTCATTACATCAGCAGATGGTTTTCTTCTAAGTGATTGAAGAAACGGAGCTTAATTTGACCTCAGTTGGCATTCAAAATGCAACGTAAGAAGAAGTCTCACTGCATCAGCAAACGGTTTTCTTCCAAACCCTACAACAACAACAACAGAAGCTTCTCAACCACCTAACGTATCTTTGTGCAGGATGCCATTTTTAAACAATTTTGAATAATTTGATTAAATTGTTTTGAAAATGGAAAATATTGTTTTGAAAATATATTGGACTAATTTTTTTTAAAATCACCGGACTTCTTTTTATCAAAACCTAAGTCACTCAATTATTGACTTCTGTCATGGATTGAGGGGGAGAGTGATTTCAAATTATATATTTTCAAACGATATTTCTTCATAAAAGTCCGTTTGTACGCTAAAATGTGGTGATCTAAAGATTTAATGTTATGTCATGGTATGGTTTTCTTTAAAACTCAAAGATCTGTCAAAATGAAATTTTTTCTGTTCTTGTTTGATTGTGAAATTGTTTTATTTTACTTAAAGATCTCTTAAAAACTATCATACCTGACACTAACAATCTTTAATGTCTAAATCTGGTCCTTATCTATCATTTTTCAAAATTAAATCTTGCCACGTCTTTCCCAAAATTTTTCTAAATGACTTAAATCAGTTGGGATCACAAATCTCAAATGGTTTGATATTTCTGATCGGGGTAGAGATCGTGTTTTAAATCTCAAATCTGTTTTAAATGGAATTGGTTTTAGTCCTTTAAAGGCACTCCTGCCTCCATGTGCCAAACGATTTCAATATACATAATGCACATGTTGAGGAGGAGGATTTATCCAAAAACCATATGAGTATTTAAACAAGGCCACATTTTCTCCCATGTTTTATAAACCTTATTAAATCACTTGGGATCCAAAATCTCAAAGGGTTTGATATTTTTGATCGGGGGAGAATTTGTGATTTAATTATGAAATTTGATAAAAGTTGATCGTTTTGATTCAGTTGTGCAAGCTGCTCTCTCATATGTGCTAAACGCTTTCGAATCTCGAAGCATATATTGAGGAGGAGCATTTTAAAAGAAAAGAAACTATCGAGGTGCAAATGCTTTTATGTTTTAACATAAAGTACCTTGATTGAGTTTTAAATGGTTTCTTAATGACTTGTGTGATCGTGAATGTGCTTCAAAAGAACTCTTGCCTCTATGTGATAAAATGATTTCAAATATCCTACGCACATATTGAGGGGGAGAATTTTACCATGAAAATCAAATGGCTTTTTTCGTATGAAAATTGTGATCAAAGAAAATATTTCAAAGTCCTCTTGCCTCCATGTGCCAAACAATTTCTAAATCACACGCACATGTTGAGGGGGAGGTTTTCTAAATGATCAAAACTATTAAGGTACAAAATGCTTTGATCTCGTATCACAAGTACCTTGATTGTTTTTCCAAATGATTTTTCAATTGGCTTCATGAAGGAAAGAACAATACCAAAAGACCGACCAAATTTACTTTATGCATGGTGTTATAAGGATGGTTAGGTTAGGTATTTGTTCCCACGATCCAGCTAGAACCAGAGGGATCTACCCAGGGACAATCCACTAGATAGTGTAGAGTCCTTAGGAATATTGAAAAAAGGAGAAAAATGAGAATATGGGAAGAGTGCGGACTGAGACAGAGCTAGTACTGGAATAAACCCAACAAGGTTCTAGTTATGAAGTCTCGGTAAGCACTGAAGGGGTTGAAGAATGAAAAAGAACTGAATGTGAAAAAGGGTGAAAAGAAATAGCCCTCCATCAATTCAACCTTAGGGCAGAAACCGGGTTCAATACATATGCTACTGGTTGTTACTAAGGTAACACTGGTATTGAAGACAAGACGTCATGGACCCAGTGACGCAATGCACTTCAACTTTCCAAACCACTCAAGTTCCTCTTAAAAGGACTTGTTTCATTCTCACGGGGAACCGACATTATCTATCGACTTTCTCTTAGAGATTGTTGATATTGAAAAAGGAGACCCTCTCCCTAGTCTCTGGCACAGGAACCAAATATGCACAATTGAGTCTAGAGCCAAGAGATCATCCACAATATCTCGTTAGGACACTAAATTCTTGAAGACTTGCTTTTTCACACAATGTGGAAAGTAAGTATATATTTAGAGTCCTACGCATTATCCTTGTGGTATTGCCAGAACATCCGAGTGATATGAAAATATTCACAATGAAGATGGAAATCCTTCTAGAGCCAACATCAAACAAGCTCTTGGTGGGTGACATGTGAAATCTTGCAAAAGATCAAGCTTGTGACAACTGGATAGAAACGATGGGGAGATTCATTCTTGAATCAACCTTGGTCCAGGAATGGAATTGACGAATACTTTTGGAAAAACCGTTCGATGTGCAAACCTTCTTTTCTCTAGCACGTCGAATGTGTATTCATTTCAAATTCAAAAAGTATATCTGATTGAAAAATACTTTTAGAAAAACCGTTCGATGTGCGAATCTCTTCTTTTCGCTAGCACGTCGAATGTGTACTCATTCTCTAATACAAAAAGTATTTTGATTGAAAATTGATCTTTCTCATAAAACCTTCGTCGTATTGCAAAACTCTTTCTTCAAGCAATACGTGATTGTTTTTCAAATCATTTTTCATCAATCAGTGAATCTCAATTTGCTGGTTCACTCACTCCGTGTTGTCTTCTTTGAGACGTTCCGGTTTGAGAACAGCTAGAACAGCTGTGAAACCCTATCAAGGAGATTCTTAGGAATCCTACCTGATTACAGGCAGTACTTGTACTGATCAACGGGGAACCGTGGGCCGTGTACCTCAATTCAACGAAAGTGGTCAAAGACACTTTCGTGTATTTTATTGCTAACTGTTGTTTGCAGGTACATTTGGACGGTTGCAGCTGATCAGAATTGAGGCGTCAATCCAAAGCCGCATGCTCACAGCATCCACACTTAATTGAAGAAATCATGACTGGTGCATATCTACATAACCTGGTTCTGATATTTTATACTATGCTTCTGCTACGCTGCTGCAAATATCATGAATCAGTAAGGCTTCCGCTACTCTGATGGAAAGATGTCATGATTCAATAGTGTGAGCATGTCGGTCCAAAAGTCACAACATCACATGAAGGCAACACAACTATGGATGATTCAGAGAGATTTGTTGTGGCTGATGATCTCAAAGAAAGCTCAAAGATCATCAAAGATGTGGATCAGTTAAAGGCCTCCACTAAAAGTACAATTCAATGCGGACTTTGAAGTTGCACTACTTAAGCACAAAGATTGCGAAAGTGAAGAATTAAAGTCTACGAGCTCAAGACTGAAGATAAAATAGAATGCTAGGATTCAAAATGTAAAACATGGGGTGACCTCCCTTAGGGGGAGATTGTTAGGAATTAGAAAATTCCATAGTGAAGAGTCGGTCACCCCAAATATTATCTAGCATAAGTTAGCTCGTAGACTTGTCGTTATTTACGTTTTTATGTAGTTAATTAGTTAGTCAGTAGCGTAAAATAGTTTAGTGCAACACCGTGGAGGAAGGACGGGTCTTTACCCACTGTATCCCTGATCCACAGGCCGATAGGAGGTCGTGTATTTGTAAGTATAAATACCCCTTCCATCCATGGAAGGGGTGGTGCTTCATTCAATCTAATATTTCCATACTTTTGTAAACCTCTAGCAAGAATACCCTCTCTCTCTCTCTACTAACTCTCTAACTATGGCAAACATGTATTTTGATCATCCAAGACCACCCGAATCATCAACACAATAATATTTGGATCCTAACAGGTACAAGGGATGAACCAATGGGACTGTTTTGAAGTGAGGGTCCAGAACTGGATTGTCCAGGAGCCCTAGGACCACTGCGATAGAAACTCCCTCTGACTATCTTTATCAACCCATATGTAGACAATTTGAAGTGACCACTGAAGAAGAAAACCTGATATACCAAACTTGAAACTGAAGAAGAATTCCCTGCATTTGCATCTTAAGCTTGCACTAATGTTGGAAGAACAGTGTCAAGAATTTATGCTTCAAGCAAATCTCTAAGTACTCAATACTCAACCAAAGTATGAGAATTTAACACCTCTTGCGATTATCCACAACGTCATATTCGTGTGTCACTGAGTAAAACTACGTAACTCCTTAAAGTGATAGTTAACCAGATCTTCAACCATCTATCCCGACAGCTGGTAACTAGATAAACCAAGTCTTCAACTTAAAATTCTTAGACCCGAGCAAGTTATCAAATAAGAACACGCCTTTGAAATTTAACTTCAATCTCAAATAAGTGATAATTGATTAACTCCGAAGTAATCAGCTTGTGTCAAATGCCCAACACGTGAATAAACGTACAACCGGATGTACGTCGATCCACTGAATGAACCGGAACAAATGATTTCTCAACATTAATGCATTCTTCCTAAAGGTATACATGTAGAGACTGATCTGGAAGATTCACCACAAATGTCTTCGAGCGAATGAGGTAGTCATTTTCCTTAATGTTCATGTGGTTGATTTATAGCGTGCACAATGAGAGGAACTATAATCCGTAAAGATTTGGCAAAGGAATACCAAAGAGCGGATCATTATCCATGAACAACAATCCGTGAAGATTTGGCACAGGAATACCAAAGAGCGGATCATTATTCAATATTGCAACTTACAATATCATGATAGTCATTATAAACGCCTTGTGAAATAACTGGAGATAAGGTTTCTTGAGAATTCCAAGAAGTACTTCTTAGATGGTGAACCAGTTGAGTCAATAGAAACTGGAGCATGAGCTTCAGAAGCTGGATGATCAACATTCGTCGGAGGTTGAAAGTACTCATCAAACATATCTTTGAAAAACAATGAATCCCAAACATTGATTCCCATTTATCCTTAGTAAGTGAAGCATTAGGCGTTGGAGGAGAGTCATCAAAAATCAAAACAAATCCCAGTTATCCTTAGTATATTCACTCTTCATCAAAAAGAATATACACTCATCATCATCAAAAATTAAGTCGTATAACCATTATTCAAACATCCATCATCATGTAGTATATTCACTCTTCTCCCCCTCAAAAATTGCATCCGAAGTTGCCATTTTTGATTTAACAAGTGAATAAGAGTATACACCAATGAACGTAGATCCACTTGATGACTGAATGAGCGTGGAAAAACATGAAGCTTGTTGATGAAGAATGTAGATGAGTATGGCCATTTATGAGAGAATTTCTTATTAGCAGAAGATAAAGCGCACAGAAGAGCGTACACTTTTCTTTTCTATGAGGAACGGGGCCTGAAGTGTTATCTTCAGACGCCATAATGATGAAGTACGAGGCCTGAACTGATTTGAACAGACGTCATCGTTAAGAGCCCAGTCATATGTTTAGAGCCGCCCGAATCCAAATACCAAGGGACGATTTGTACGACCTGCTTTGGACAACAGACGAAGACAGAGAATTGGAAACATTGGATCCCCACGTGCTGATGGGTTCCTTTTGGTTAGCACAAACAATCTTTGAATCAGCAGAAACCCTAGATGCAATGGCATTATTCCTAGGAGCTGAACTAGTAGAAGCATCGGACTTAGTCAAATGACATTTTGTGCTTAATGGGATTGTTCTACCAGTTGGCTTCCAAACCTTAACAGGCACTATTCTAGGCATAGTGGATCTAGCTGAGGGGTAAGGTTTTCCATTCGTAAATATTCGACCTGTGGGCTTCCACAAAAATCCTACATTTGTAAACACATTCCCTGTAGGTTTCCAGGATTGCTTAATCTGTTTTGCTCTCCAAACTTTCTTAACTGGGTTATGAATCCTAGACCTCAGAAATAACACATCACATTTATCATGATTACCAGAAAATAAACATTTTTTACATGTTTTTCAGACAGCATGAGGCCACGAATTAATTTCAGTAAGCTTAGAGCTAATACTAGAACTAACACGATTCTTTTTGTTCAAATCAAACTTCTTGTCCCTATGGTGTTCTTTCACTTCCTTATCATTAACATTTTTAGTTTGCGTAATCCTATCCTTCTTTGCATTGCTTCTAGGTTTTGACCCGCTAACTTTAGTGTCAATCTTAACATCTGTAGAAGTAACGATGGGAACATTACATGGTTTCACTGCTTTATGCATTTATGGTCTAGAAGTGCTGGGATCTGAAATTCTAGGAGGCACATCAAAGGTTGCTTGCTTGAATTTTGACATGGAACAAGGCATATCAAGGGTCACATGCTTGGCTTTAGGCATAGAACAAGGCACAACTATTCTATCTCGCCTATTGCTAGATTTCGGACTTGTGACAATTACATACTCTAAGAGTTCCTGAGATCGTTTGGCATCCATGCAGGCATAGGCTATAGTACTATCAAAAGGTTTTTCTAATCTTTCATCTTCAACAATCTCACGGAGACCCTTCAAACTGTCCTTAAGGTGTGAGAGATATGCTTTATGTGCAAGTTCATTATTCCTAATGGGCGGGGGAATATATAACATATCGATAGTATATTTATCACAAGCAGAAACCTTAGGAACAGAGTATTTGCAATTGAGGATTGGAAACTTTCCTTTCACCTCACGCTTCAGATTCTCAATATCGTTAAGTAAAGAAGTTATCTTTTCAATTTGTTTATCATGATTAACTTTAAATGAATCACATAACTCTTTGTTTTGATCATTAACCTTTGAAATTTCAGCTTTAAAACAATCATTTTCCTTTTGCAAGTTATCAATTATGTTTTGAAGTTGGAAATTCTGAGAATCTAAAGGTGGAGGCATATGGGAACCAGTCACATCCTTCTTTTCACCTTTCAGTTGTGAAATTTGGGCTTTCAATTTTTTGATCGTGTTATAATGAGCTCGAATTTGTTCATCACGTTTTCTAATTTCAAAAACTGCATCAAACTCAAGAGCATCAGAGGATGTCTTGATATTTGAGGTTTTAACATTTTCTTTGAGATGTTGATGTTTTAATTGCAAAGCAAGATGTTCAACTTCTAATTTAGAATAATGTTTGACCAAGTTATCATGATCATCCTGTTCTATTTTCTCATGCAATTTTGAATTTGTTGTTTCAAGCTCAATGACACGATCATGGGAGACTTTTAGAGCAACAGATAATTCATGAAATTGAGAAGCATTAATGGAACAATTTGTAGCAGTGAAAAACACATCTTGAGCAATACATTCATAAATCAGATTCTCATTCAGTGTATGCAAGTTCTTCCTCTCAATCTCTTTATATTTTAATTCTTTCTCATAGTCACTAACCTCAACAATCATTGCATCAAATTCCTTTTCCATTTCTTTAATATCAGAATGCATCCCTTTTTTAAGACTCTCAAATTGATCTTTTAGTTGTTTAAAGAAAGGCATGACCTCAGTTAAATAGCATTCTTTAGTTTGCTCAAAACCCCTTTCCCCTTCAGTTATACCAGTGGATGTGATCCTTTTCTTACAAGTTTTCTCAAAATCAACAAATAGTTGAAAGATAACATATTGACTGATTAAGGTCTTGCTTTTAGTGGCAATAGATCTAGGAACTAAGTGCATTGGTGTATTAGTAGGATACACAGTTGCTTTAGGCAGTTTCCTACATGGGGGATTCTTTTCAACAAGATTTTCAGCTTTTTGCATTTCCATATCCTTTTTCCAGAACAAATAGTTGAAAGATAACATATTGACTGATTAAGGTCTTGCTTTTAGTGGCAATAGATCTAGGAACTAAGTGCATTGGTGTATTAGTAGGATACACAGTTTCTTTAGGCAGTTTCCTACATGGGGGATTCTTTTCAACAAGATTTTCAGCTTTTTGCATTTCCATATCCTTTTTCCAGAACACTTGTTCAGGGGTTAATAGAGTCTGAGGCTTAAACTTGTTCAAGGATATCCAATTTTCTTTAGTGTAATTATGTGGTTTGATCGTTATGTTATTCTTTTTACACTCAGGATCTTCTAACTTCTTATTCATTTTCTCCCTAGTGACTTCATCAGATTTCTTATCTTCCTCAGTGCACTCAACGCAACTAGGTTTCTGCCTAGGCTTAAGGATTTCATTACCATCATAAAGCACCTTATGAGCATTTCTAGCCTTTTTAATTACCTCTGGATTTGGTTCCTCAACAAGGGGAATGCTATGCTTATGGCTTAAGACTCGATGCTTAGTGATCATGTGAGCAGTTTGAATGGTATTCCCTTGTACGTACAACTTATTTTCAAGCTTGTTTTTCAAAGTTTTTAGATTGGAAAAATCATTCAAAAGTTTTGATTCCTTAGCCTTGAATTCTTGCTTAAGCATTTTAACATTTTCTTGAAGTTCGTGTTTTTGCTTAGCAGTTTTGGAAAGCTTTTCTTGTAAGGAGTTTAACTCTTGTTTTAATACTTCTTCTCTAAAATAACTTTTTCTAATAATTATACGCATTTGGATATCCATCTCCTACTCACGAGTGGTAAGTTCAAACTTAGCACGATGTTCGTATATGGCAACTTGATCCTTATAGGTATTGAGTTCAGTGGTCAAGGAATCATCAGGCACAAATGCAGTGTACTCATGCAATTCATAGTCATCATTTTGAGTAGAAGATGCATACCTAGGTACAGCAGAAACTTCCATGCAACTTTCCTCTGTATTAACGTGCACAGGTTGTGGCCGGTGCATCTCTATCTTGGGTACATCCGAAGCTTCCATGGAGCGTTCCTTTGCATTAGCTTGCACGGGTTGTGACTGGTGCACCTCTCTCTCTCTTGTGAACGTGAGCATGAAGATTCTATTTTAGCATTGTCCGACTCATCATTATTTGTTTTCTCTAACCTTCTGCATTCAGCAACACCCGATTCTTCCACAGATACATTACCCAAGTTATCACAACAATCTCTCAACTGCACCTGAAACTCATTCACTTTTTCATCCTTTTGTGCAGTTTCCTCAATGTACTTTTTCACATTATCCATGAGTTGGATAAATGTCTCAATGAATTCCTGAATTTCCATTCCAGTATGTTTTTTGAAGGAAATTCCAGTCAAGTGTTGATCGTAATCGGCTGAATATTCCCCACTGATGAATGGCTGAAATTGTTTGTAGATTACTTGAAGAGCTGCACTGGAACCATCCTTTTGAACCTCTTCATTGGTAAGTTGCAGCTTTAGATGCTCTAAGTTCAACAGCAAGCTTCTTATCAATGTAGGTAAGTCCTAGCGGAAAAGAGCACTACATGTTCGATCCCCAGCTATGGATAACAGCTGTATGAGGTGCAGATGAAGTATATGATAGGGCTCAATGCTGCATTCCATTTGCATGGCATTCTGTAGCAGGTGCAATTCATTCTCATTGTACTCAGAACATGAAGATCTCACATCCTCATTGTTTAATTCAAACATCTTTAATCGTTCAGTATAGCTAATATTCTCATGGTTGTTCACAGCATCATATAGTTTAAGTACTTCAGAAATCACTGGGTCAGTAGAGTAAGACATGATGTGGTAGAATGCACGGGATTTTACAAGTCTATGATTTAAACCGAGAAATAGAATCTTTCTCGGGATTTTACTAAAATCAAGACGAAACCGTTAAGCAATGACCAGTAGAGTGTGTTAAGATGACTGATGGATCGATACAATGAAAGAAGATTGTGTGATAGGACTTTAGATTGTTCGTAGGAAAAGCTGAAATGTTGTTTGGTTGAGATTTGGATTGGTTGATGCACGTTTTTGCGGAGAATTTTTAGGTCTAAGAACTTAAAACCTCAATAACTTCCTTTCGGAGGGGATTTGGGCCTTGAAAAATTCGTTTCACGACATCGTGGTGAAACCTCACAATATTCAGCCTGTTTCGCTCGTTTTGACAGGTATTTCGCTGAAAACGGAGTTACAGATCAAAAGTTATGGCCGTTTGAAGTTTTGACGTAAAAAGTCAACTTTGGTCAAACCTCTTCTTCGTAAACAATCAACCAAGTCGCTATAACCCTTGAACCAAGTCGCTAAGTCACCTAGTCTCTAAATACCAAGTCGCTATAACACTTGAACCAAGTCGCTAAGCACCAAGTCGTTAAGCAGCCAAGTCGCTAAGCAGCCAAGTCGCTAAAGAGCAACTCGCTAAGTATCCAAGCCGCTAAGACACAGTCAAGTTGCTAAAGAACAACTCGCTAAGATCCAACTCGCTAGTAACAAGTCGCTAACAATTTACACTATAACTCGCTAACACTTTCTGAAGCAAGTCGCTACCCTCACTAAGTCGCTAGCCGTAGTGGAGAATCCACTAACTTGTACTATTTTTCGGCTTGTCTCAAAAGACAAGTCGCTAGGACCAAGTTCCTAACAACTAACACTGTAACTCGCTAACTTTTACTGAAGCAAGTCGTTACGATGAAAAACACAACGAGAACCAAGTCGCTACCAAGAAAAACTTCAAAAACACACTTTTCAATCCAAAACAAGTCCAACCACAGTGATTCAAGCTTACCAAATCAACACCCAAGCACATACAATGATTATAAACACAAAAATACACCCAAAATTCAAACTTTAACACAATAAGTGATCCAAATAATGCAAAAACCATTAAACTTTCTCAAACTCAAAAACCACCTAAAAACCACTAGAAATCCAAAGATATGTAAGAGATGATCTAACCATGGCTCTCTGATACCAATTGTAAGATATTGGATTTCACATACACATCAAACCATAACACAAAGTGGGCGTATAAAGATGAGTTCTAGAGAGAGAAAGTTAGAGGTTTAGGGAACTTAGTGAGAGAAAGAAAAGATCTTATTATGAGCTCCAACTCTATACCTTGGGAGGTAGAGAGTATTTATAGTCTTACATAAAACGCCACACAACGGGCTGTGGATCAGGCATACAGTGGGTAAAGACCCGTCCGTCCTCCACGGTGTTACTTAACTAAATACTACTTAGCTTGAAATAACTACGACTACGAGCTTTCTAACGATTACATATACTTGAGGTGACCGACTCTTTAATACCTGGAATTTCTAATTCCTAACAAGTATTATAACTACCACCAGACTTAACTTGGTTAGTACTGTTCTTGCCATGTGAGACAAAGGCAACATTCTGAGAGCTAGAAGAGGATGGTCTTGATAGTCGAATTGACTAATCGGGTATATTTTTCATGTTCATAGGAGTGCATCTATGTTTCTGCTTTACGAATATGATATTTTTTGGATCTTATTGAATAGATGGGCTTCAGCGAACCTACTTCCACTTCTTAGATGGAATTAATTCAATAAGATCAGGCCCTAACAACCTGCTTAACTGATCTTATTGAATAGATGGGCTTCAACGAACCTACTTCTACTTCTTAGACGGAATTAACTCATGGGTGGGGCAAGATCTTCTATTATGGTTCATGGTTTCTCTAGGCTATATGGTTCTTTCGGGGGAGAGATCGAGCTTCAAGAAATAGTGAATGGTCTTATCAATACACAGATGTATAACTCCCCAAGAATTTCAATTGCGCTCATATTCATCACTTTAATCTTTTTTTATTACTCGAGATCGTATATAGTGTAGTTGTATATTTTTATTCCTTAAGTAATTTTTTTTAGCCATGCGCACATTGCCTTAGATTAAACTAAAAAAAAGACTATATAAAAAACTAGTCTGCTGAGACAAAACCAAGACCGTTAAAGTGCTAGCTGCCTAGCCTATTGAATGGGGAGATGCAGGTAAGTCCTAACTAACTTATTAAAAAGGGGCATTATGAGCCTAATTGTCCCACACTAGCACTTACGCGCAATAATTCTACCAAAGGCGATCCTATTACAGGAATAGCGTCAGGTACACCTGTTTCAATTTTAACTGCCCAATAACCAATTTGGTCCCGAGGTAAGGAATAACCAGAAATTGCAATAGAAAAGAAAAAGGGATGTTTGTGATGATTTTGAAATCTTTTCTACTAGGTAATCTAGTATCCTTATGCATGAAGATAATCAATTCGGTCGTTGTGGTAGTTGCTTCCCCTTCCCCCTTTCTTTTGCCCCGCCATGCCACTAGATCCAAAATGACCGGCGAGTCGGAACATGTATGAATAGGCTACCAGCTGTTGGAGTTCGTCCATAAGGAGAACCCCGATAGAAAAACAGAATCTTGTAAAAAATAGATATACTGAATTTCGCTTCCAACCCTAGTCAGCAAGCTTCAAAAGTCCTTTCTCCTTTTTTTTCCGAAACTCAAATAGAAAACTCTCCCCAAAAGAAGTAAGTCACTTGCAAGCCCAGGAAGAATGAAAAGAAATCGATGAATGCTTCCCGACCAAGCAACGAAGAAGCCCATAGGGACTAGGATGAATATCTCGTTTTGGAAAATTAGCAGTTCGTGCAGTCAATCCCCCCGGGCCCAAATAACTCAATTTTCTCCCATGAACTATTTGTGTCAATGGATTGGTTCGATCCAAAACTTAAGATAATGGGTGTAAACGGAAAAAAAAACTTTATAAGTATCTGTTAATGGAGTTGAATTTACCAAATTCTGAGGAGTTGGTGTGAACTTTTCTTCTCTTATGATTTTTGCTACTTTGTTTAGTTTAGTGATTGATCCGAAATAACTAGTAATGGTAGGCATCAAAGAGCTAAATGAAATATGTTCTTTTTATACACATGTTTATAAAAAAGCACTTACTTGAGTTCCCTTTTTTTGCAAAATAGTGATAAGGATTTAAAACGTACACTCTTAAGGGGTCATTTAAGCCCTTAATCGATCACTTTTATATCCGTTACTGCTTAATTTCGTTCCTTTTCACTTTTTAGGTCTCTTGGAAGCAAAATGTTGGAATGATGCATATTTGGACAAAAAGGAGTGAATATATGAAGAAAATGGCTAAGTCAAGATCGAAGACACTCAAGCTGCTAAAACTGAAGTTGACGGCGACCCAACTAAAGGGCGACGCCGTCCCTCTCTACGGATTTAATTAAAATACACCTGATGACTCAGTAGACTTTTTGCTAAAATACACATGGCGGCATCAGGCTTTGAAGAGGAAGGGCGTCACTAAGACTTTTCATCTCAGACGGCCCAGATCCAGAATCAAACGACGTCCCTACTGAAGCCCGACGGCGTCACAACTACAAGGTGACATCGTCCCAACGATAATTTGGCCAAGACGAAAACCCTAATGATGGCGATCTGATGGCGTCCCACTTATAAGGCGACGCCATCGCAAGTGTAAAATTATATATAGAAATTGAATTTTTAGTATTTTAAGAGGTAGACTTTTGGAGTAAAAACCCTAAACATTTGTAGTCCGACTTGGACAGTATCTTAGGGTCCCAAACCTTATTTTACACATCAAGATAAGTGTTTTACTTCATTAATTTCATTATGTCTTCCATTGAATGTGTGTATGCTTGCTTGTTTAACATGTCCGGCTAAATTTTGTGTGTGTTTGCTTAGATCTATGAAACCTAGTTGTTAATTATTGTTAGGTTGTCTCTTATCTTAATTGTAATTGGCTTAGGAGTGCGACTAGGCTATGGTTGTGTTTAATGCTTGATGAATCTTTGATAGTTTATGAATGAATTAGTGGATTTCGTTTACTACACTCAAGGGTGACTTCAAAGAGTTAGGACATAGGCACACCCTACGACTTTAGGAAACACAACGCGTTAAGAATAAGGACGTGACAATTCAACCTACAATAAAAGATAACTAGGGAGTAATAGTATCTAGGTAAACACATTTTTAATCATCATACGAGCACACATCAATAGTGTTAATACAAATAAGCCGTAAGAATGTTTATTTATATTTTTACGATCTTCTAATGTTTTGTCGATAACAAACGTAAAATCATTTTAACGAAACAAATAAAATACGTAAATGGTTTGAGCCAATTGTTTACTAACACACTAACGTTTTCACATAAAACACTAAAACAAGTATAATTGATTTTATGATTTAGTAATACATATGTACAACAACTAGTGTTTACATATTGGGTAAATATATACATAATTAGTATGTATTATAATGGGTAATATAAATGGGTAGAAACTTAAGTATTTGACCCATTGACCAAATACATTGAATGTAGTTGGGTATAACCCAAAGTCCATGACCCATACCCATGGAGCATGACCCATAACCCATTGCATGACATCATGCTTAAGTCATATATGGATATTATCCATTACCCATGGTTTTAACTCATGATCCATGGACTAGATGCATTGCATCTTGTAGATACATTGTATCTACTTGGATACCCATGATCCATAACCCATGACCCAAAACCCATGGGTAAAGGGAGCATCCCACGGATCCCCAGTAATACACTGGACGGATCCCTCAAGTGAGGGATCCGTGGGATCCGTGGAACAGTAACTAAATTTCTTCTATAAATGGTGAGCCATTTCTTCATTTTGGCTTGCCACTCCCACACATACTTTCCCCAAGTATTGTAACCTTCTAACCTCAGATCCTAAGGATCTCTCTATGTAGTTTTTCTTTTGTTTTTGTGTGATTCTCTAGGTTCCTCTTAAAGGCGAGATCACCGCCTCTTGAAGTCGAGCAAGCTCAAGTCCATGAGTTTCCATGCTTCGTCATCATCAAGACTACTGAGGTTCTCTTGTTGATACTTCTTTCTTCCTCAATAGAAGTGTTGTGTCCAAGGCATTAGTGAAGGATGCCGAAAGAGTCAAGACGAAAGCATTAGTGAAAGGTGCTAAACGTCTGTGTTAAGAGCATTAGTGAAGAATGCTCAAGGAGTCAAGACGAAGGCATTAGTAAAAGGTGCCAAACGTCCGTGTCAAGGGCATTAGTGAAAGATGCCTAGAAGTCAAGTCAAGTGGTATTAGTGAAGGATGCCAAGGTGGTATACTCGATGAGGTGCATCGATATACAAATAGAGATAGGTTGTATCCAAGGATATTGATATCCTTGATGGTGTTGTAATAAGGAGTTGGTCTCCTTTGGGATAGGTGTCGTGTAGTGTTGGGTAGTAGTTCCTCCATCGTAATGGAACTCGGTACTTAGCCTAGTACCGGATAAAGGGTAGGCGACGTTGTGATAGGTGTGGTTCTCCTTTGTGAAAGAACCCGGTGGTTAGCCTAGTACCGGAAAAAGAGTAGGCGACATTGTGAAGGCTTCTCCGCCATAAGGAGTTGGTGTCGTGTAGTGATTACGAACTCTCGAATAGGTGACTCAGGGAGTGGAGTAGGGCAAGGAAGATGTCCTTGTAGCCGAACCACTATAAATACTCGTGTCGTGGTTATGTGCTTCTTACTCTTTATCTTTCATTACACATTTATATATCTATCTATCAATGTCCAACATACACATCCAAATAGATTGACATAAGTCGATCTAAATATTTTAAAACAAAGTTTTAATTGGTAAAACTATTTAACCCCCCTTCTAGTTTTCCATAAATAGACATAAGGCTACCCGTAGAATTAGATAATTAGAATAGTAGAGTAATCGGTAGAAGTACCACCCCCCAAATCCAAGCCCCGAGATTTTACCCTTAGCTTTCTAAAAAAATTAAAAAAAAAAGATAAAAAAGAATCTTCCTCAACCTCAACCTTAGCGTAGTACACTTCTTACTAGCATTCCTTTCCCCCTAGAGAATGATATCAATCCCCGAGGCTTACCCAATACTACACTAAAACGATTAGGTTCACTGCCTAGGGTGTTGAAAAACTTGCTCGACAAAAAGGAAGTTCCTTTGACCCTGAACGCGCTTCGTACGCGCATCAAGTTTTTGGCGCCGCTGCCGGGGAATAGAATAGCTAGTTAGATTTCTATCTCGTTTAGGTTCCCTTGCTTGATTCCTATCAAGTAAGATTTGTTCTCATTTTTAGCTCACTTGTAGTCTATCCCCCTTCTTCGTGACTTTGTTAGTAATCCTATCACTTTTCATCATTGAAGGTGATCACCCAATTCCCATCGACCCACCACTTATTGACCCGCCAAGAGGCCGTACTCTTGGTGAATACTCTAGACCAAGCCACCAAGGCTATAGGAACACCATTGAGCTCCGCGATCAAACTCAAACTACGGCCTTGAGATCCGACACCATCCGGTTGGTGCAAAAACGGATGTGCATTCCATGGACTTCGTTCTGAAGATCCTAATCAGCATCTCAAGGACTTCCTTAAAATGGTTTATTCCATCGACCTTGATGCTACCACATGGGAGACCACGCGCTTGCATCTCTTCCAATTCTCTCTACAGGACCAAGCTAGCAATTGGCTTGAGCGACTTCCCGCCAGATCCATCTCAAGTTGGGATGATCTCACCACTCGTTTCCTTGCCCAATTTTTCCCACCGGGGAGAATTACTAAACTTAGGAATGAAATCTTGATGTTCCAAAAACGTCAAGGTGAATCTCTCTACGAGGCATGGACTCGATTCAAGGACTTGCTCCATAAAGTCCCTCATCACGGCATCGATCTTTGGCTTCAAGTCCAAATCTTTTACGATCATGTCAACTTCTTAACTAAGTAATCCATCGACCAAGCGGCCGGTGGAAAACTTAGTGATCTCACCGCGGAAGAATCGTGGGGTTGTTAGCCTTAATAGTTTTATTAGAAGTGATGGTCATTCACGTTTAGGAACTTTGTATCGTGTGTTAGATATCGTGATAGAATAGTCAACGGGCTCGTGGATTGGACTAAGCTAAATGGCTAGGCGTTATGATCATGCTAGCCGTTTGAAGCTTAAGTATCCAAAGCCCAATCCATGTCCAACCCACGAAAAGCCCAAGCAAAGCCTTTTAGGGTTTTAAGTTACTTGTACTATAAATACCCCTCAAATGGTCATTTGAGGGGTGTGCTTGAAAGTGTGTGTGTGTGTGTGTGTATTTTCTCTCTCAAGGAATATACAACTTTATTGTGTTTATCTTTTATCTCACAACATACACGAATATAACATCAAGTCACCATCTTTCTCATCTTATTTCTAAGATTTGTTTGTGTTTGTGTTTCACGTTTTATACGCGTAACTTGGGTTACGTGTGTTGGGTTTGCTTGGTAAAGTGATAAGGTTAATAAAAGTAAGGTCCTACAATTGGTATGAATCGCCTAACAATGGTTTAGGAGTGTTTGTGTTTGTTTTGAAGGGTTACGCGTAAAGGCTCTCGTTTTACATATTTGTCACGCTTAAAGCTTTAATTTTTGCACTTAAAAATTCAAGATTCTTGTGGTTTAAGGTTTATTTGGTGCTAAAGTTTTAGTTTTTTGCAAAAAGTTCGAAGCTTTACGCGTTTTGGTTAAGTTTTAAGCTCGTTTTTGGTTCATTGGTCATTTCTACTCGTAACTTTTCTAAGCACTTTGGGTGAAAAAGGTCAACATTTTTGGGTTATTCGAGTGTTTTTAAGGCTATCTGTGCAAGTGAAATCATTTGAATCGTTGGAAATTTCTTACGCGTAGAAATCAAAAAGTCAAAACCCTAGTTTTCTACGCATAACATTTTGGTGAAGAATCTTCGAGCTATAACGGTCACTCAGTGCTTCCCTCACTTGGATAAGTGTGTGGAACACTTCTACTTGTGGATATCCCTTACGCTGTGACAGTGTAAAGGATTTTTGGTTCTTAACCATAGTTTAAGCATAAGCTAAAAGCTTACGAGTAACTCTACGCATAACTTCACAATTACGCGTAAGGTTTACGAGTAACTTTTTGTCTACGCATAAGCTTAAGGTTACGCGTCAGATACTGTTTACGCCTAAGGAATCCTACGCCTAAGCTTCCTACGCATAAGATCCTACGCCTAAGCTTCATACGCATAAGATCCTACGCCTAAGCTTCCTACTTGAGTAAAATTTAAATTTTTGAGGAGACTAAACGTTCAATTTTTACGCGAGATTCAAATTTTGGTTTAACTGTCAAAATTTTGGTCAAAAATTCAAATTTTTGGGCCTAAATTCAAATTTTTCGGGTCAAATTTGGCGTCAAAATTGTCATAACTCAAATTTTTCATACGACCTTAGAATTGATTTTTATAGTGAATTTCAAATTTTGGGCGAAAAATTTTTAAGAACCAAGGTTACGAGTACGACTCTCAGAAATACCTCAACTGAGCTTAATCTTCATCAACCACAACTCCTTTATCGTTGAATCGATCCTACATCAACTTTATCAGATCATACCTTCATCAATGGCAACTCAACAAGACATTCATGCAGCCGGTGCCGAAAACCGTCCTCCTATGTTGGAAAAAGGTAGTTATCTTCAATGGACAAGTCGAATGCTTCGTTACATCAAGACAAAACCTAATGGAAAATTGATGATCAAATCCATTCAGGATGGACCCTTCATACCTCGACAAGTCCAAGACCCTGGAAATGGTGATGCAACACCTCCCGTCCCACCATTTTTTCGTCTTCAAAAAGAATCGGAATACTCTGAAGAGGATCAGAAGAAAGTCGAAGCAGATGACATGGCAATTCATATTGTCCAACTGGGTTTACCAAGAGACATCTTTGCTGCTGTAGACAGTTGTGAAACTGCTTTCGATATGTGGGAACGTGTTAGACGACTTTGTCATGGAACATAAATTGGTCAACAAGACACAGAGAACAAGTTGCTAACTGCTTGGGAGAAGTTTACATCTACTCCAGGAGAATCCATTGAATCCTACTATGGAAGGTTTTGCACTTTAATGAATGAGCTGATCAGAAACAAGTTGACACCCAGAACTATCGTGAGCAACATCAAATTCTTGAACAATCTACCAGAAGAATGGGGACGATATGTCACTATTGTCAACCAAACAAAAGACTTACATCAAGTGAACTTTGATCAACTCAACGATTTTCTGAAACAAAATCAAGCTGAAGTGAATGAAGTCAGGCAAGAAAGATTAGCAAATAATCATGATCCATTGGCACTCATTGCAAAGACTCAAACTCCAGTGAATACACAACAACAAGCTTCATCATCTTCCAATAACAACAACTTGCAGCAATACATCCCTCAACAACAAAACTATCCACCTGAACAACAACATTACCAGGAACAAGGAATCACTGATCTTGAAATGGAACCAGAAGAAGCTTTGTCACAAGCATTTGCATTCTTGGGTAAAGCATTCAGAGGTCGCTATTCCACACCAACTAACAACAACCAAAGGATTTCATCAAACACTCGCAACAGGCAAGTTGCACAGCCGGGTGTGAATATGGGTCGTCAAGGTCAAATGGTTGGAGTTATTGGGAATCAGCAGGGATATGCTACTGGATTTCGCATGGGTAATCAGGCGGTTCCGAATCAGGGTAATCAGATGGGTCAGAATGTTGGGAATAGAGCAGTGGGTAATCAGAATGGGAATGTTGCAGCTCCAGTCGTTAGGAATTATGGAAATGTGAATCAGGGTAATCAGGTTACGTGTTATAACTGTCAAGGATTGGGTCACATGGCAAGGAATTGTCCAACTAAGCCAAAAAAGAAGGATATTGCGTATCTTCAGAAAGCTATCATGTTGGTACAAAAGGAACAATCTGGACTTCAATTGAGTGCTGAGGAAAATGACTTCATGGCTATTATGGATGATTTGGAAGACCTCGAGGAACTCAATGCAAACTGCATCTTCATGGCAAATCTTCAGGAGACTAAGTATGACACTGACTCTGACGCACCTCATGTCTATGACGCCAACGCAGTATCTGAGGTACCAATCATTGATCCATGCTATAACAATGTCATATTTGATGTGTTTACTCATGACGAACAGCATTCTGTGACATCAGCACCTACTTATGAATACATACCTGGACAATCCGAGTTGTAGCAATACTAACTCTGAGACTCCAGATGTGGATCCTAGTGGAGACTGTGTGGCACAAAATACTAAGACTGATGAGGAAACACGTGCTTATTTTGAATCATTAATCAACAACTGTGGCATTGAAATTGAGAAAGTTAAAAAGGTCAATCACGATGTTAAGGCTGCGAATGCCAAATTGACCGCTGAGCTTGAGAGTTACAAGGAGAACGCAAAAGCCTTTGAATTTCAGAAAAACAAAGAATCAGAATTAGAAATTGGTTATCGAAATTTGGGTTCTAAAGAACAACTATTGCAAATCAAGTACAACACACTCGATGTGAATTTGAACTTGAAAATTAATCTTTAAACAAGGAAATTTCTGATTTAAATAACCAACTTTCTAAACAAAAAGCAAAGTTTTCTGATCTTGAAAAAGAGAAAAAGCAGTTGATAACTGATTTTTCAAAACGAGAAGATTCTCTTCTTGATGAAATTCTTGATAAAAATGAGAAAATCAAATCTTTGGACAATTTGCTTCTTACAACGGGTCATTCTGATAAAACAATCAAGATGCTTTCTAATCAAGTAAATCCGCGTTTTCATACTACTAATAGAATGGCACTTGGTAACGACCCTTCTTCGTTCCTCAAGAAAGCTCAGAAACATCAGAATGTGTTAAACAATGGAAATGTTCTGCATAAACCCATAATTGTTCGTGATTCTCTTGAAACGTTAGAACTATCTAAGGAGAGTAGAGAAAAAATGAAACAAAAGAATTCCGAAATCAAACCAATTGATTATAACAAATGGAACAAAAATAACGGAATTACTTTTGTTAATCAAAAAGAAAAGTCAAAGTTTTCCATCACACCAAGTGTTTCAAACAAAGAGTCAACACCTGTTTCAAAATCTGTTTCAAAACCAGTTGTTGTCTCAAATTCTTTTTCGAACATTAAACAAATGTCTTCAAACAATCCTTTTAACACAAGTGATGCGAGAAGTATTTTAGACAATGTGAAAACTAGAATTATGGATCTTCAAGACACTGTTAAAACTAAAACCACTATTACACCTAACAACTGGTTCTCTAGTTTTGACATCGAACAAAGAAAGTTTTTTGAAACTCAAATTGCCCCTCAGCTGAATGCCATCAGTGCAAGGGTAATTCATTTTGAACAAGCGTTTTTGAAAGAAACAACTGACTTTGTCAAGGACCATAAATCCCTGGTAAAGCAAGCTAATGACTGTGTTGAACAAATCAAAGTTTTGGAAAATTTAAATGACTTTGTCTTCGAAGATGTTCTGACTACTGATATTATGTCCATCATTTTGCAAACATATTCTGTTGAAGATCATGAAAGACTCCAGTCTGAGACCTCCGAAATTGTTTCAAAATATGAAAAAGCTCTTGAAAAAATTGAAAAAGAAAATGTATCATACTTTAAACAACTTGATCGAAAAACTGAGGAATGCAAGTATGACAAACTGTCGTATGAGCGTGCCTACAATGACATGAAAGCGAAAAATGATCTTTTGAGGGCTCAGCTGGAAAGTCAAAAAGGAAAGGTAGTGGAAACTGTGATTACAAAACCATTGACTGAGGAGAAAGCAAATGTTCCCAAACCGGTTTTTAAACCAAAAATGTCTGTTTCTATGCCTCCTCCAAAAGTCAATGAGAAAAATGTTTCATCAAAACCAGTCACTCCACCTGCCTTGCCTAAACAAAATGTTGATAAAGGAAAAGCAGTTATCGAGAAACCAAAATTTTTAGCTCCTGGCCTTTTTAAGATGAGTACCACTAATGCGTCTGCCTCCACATCTAAAACATATGGAACAAACGACATAAGTTTATAAAAGCACTCTAAAGAGACTAGGATAGCTGAAACCACTTCTCTAGAAAAAAATGTGAATCCTAATGAGTGTGCCTTACCTTCTACAGGACTAGGAAGAACCTCTAGGAGCAGCAGACCAAAGCCTAAGAGCAATTCAAGGAACAATAGAGTCTCGCTTGCCTCTAAGAGTAGTCGCTTGAATAAAGAGAAGAAAGTAGAAGAACACCCTAGGAATTTACCGCTTTGTAATAAGAAAGACATTTCATCTGAATGTAATGAACCTATGAAATCTGCTAAGTTTAATGAATCTGTTGAATCTGTTTGTTTAACTTGCGAGAAATATTTAACTACTGTTCATGATGATTGTGTTTCTAAGAATGAGATTGTTAAGCCTGTTAAGAAGAATGTTCCCAAAAGAACTTATGCTAAACGAATAGGAAGACTAGTTGCGAGACTTAGGCTTTACACTACTGATAGAGAGCATAATGTTTACTTTTGGGATGACATTTGGAAACCAACGGATAGAACATTCACACTCGAGAATGGTAGAATGAGTAATGCACCTGTCTTACCAATAGATGACTTCTATGAGTGTGATCAGGATTTTACCTCTAACCCAAAGGAACCAAAATCGAAACGGTTTCCAAAATCTTCTTCTTCTATAATTGGCAGGCTATCGAAATATGTCTTTGGATCATCGACTCGGGTTGCTCCAAGCACATGACCGGGAATCTGAAGCTGCTGATCAATTTCGTCTGGCAATTCATGGGAACCATACGTTTCGGAAATGATCATGCAGCAGCTATCACGGGTTATGGAGATCTACCTTTCGGAAATTATTTGATCACTCGGGTTTACTATGTCCAAGGGTTAGGACACAATCTGTTCTCAGTCGGGCAGTTCTGTGATGCAGATTTAGAGGTTGCTTTTAGGAAAAATGCTTGCTTCGTTAGAAACTTGGATGGCACTGATCTCTTAACTGGGAATCGTGATACAAACTTGTATGCTATCGATATCAACAAAATGGCCTCTTCATCACCAATATGTCTTATGACACGAGCATCTGGAACACAGTCCTGGTTGTGGCATAGAAGGTTATCCCATCTCAATTTTGACACCATCAACAATCTTGCCAAAGACAACATCGTCAACGGACTTCCAAAGTTCAAATACACCAAGGATCACTTATGTCCATCATGTGAACAAGGAAAAAGCAAAAGAGCATCATATAAACCCAAAACCGTACCTAGTTCGGAAGCAAAGTTGCATATGTTGCACATGGACTTATGTGGCCCAATGAGAGTTGAAAGCATTAATGGGAAAAAGTATATTCTTGTTATTGTCGATGATTATTCGAGATATACATGGGTCAAGTTTCTGAGATCAAAAGACGAAGCACCAGGCATCATCATCACCTTCCTGAAACGTATTCAAGTACTTCTTCAAGCTCCCGTAAGAGTTGTAAGAACAGACAACGGCACAGAATTTACAAATCAGGAGTTAAGAACTTATTTTGAAGATGTTGGAATTACACATCAGACATCAGTTGTTAGAACTCCACAGCAGAATGGGGTAGTTGAAAGAAGAAATAGAACTCTTGTGGAAGCTGCTCGCACAATGCTAATTTATTCTAGTGCACCGTTATTTTTATGGGATGATGCTGTTGCCACTGCTTGTTTCACTCAGAACCGATCCCTAATCCATCCAAGATTCAATAAAAACCCATATGAGCTTGTGAACAACAGAAAACCTGATATCTCTTACTTTCACGTGTTTGGCGCTTTGTGCTATCCGACGAACAACAGAGAAGATCTAGGTAAACTGAAAGCTAAAGGTGATATTGGAATCTTCATTGGATATTCAGATAGCTCGAGGGCATTCAGGGTGTATAATAGGAGAACTAGGAGGATCATGGAGACGATAATGTGAAATTTGATGAACTTTCACATATGGCTTCTGAGAGACTCGCTCTAGAACCCGCACTAAACTGACAGACTTCTGGACACATCAGTTCAGGACTCGTACCTCAAAGAGCTCAATCAACTTCGTTTGACAATCCTAAAGAACAAGAATGGGAAAATTTCTTCGAGTTAATGTTCGATGAATACTATGGTGGAACTTCAACAAATGCATCAAACCATCATTCCGCTGCACCCGCTCAAAATCATCCTCCACCACCAACAGAAGATGCATCTACAACGGTCGAAACCAATGCACCAACTCCATCTACATCTACTACAGTTATTGCACCCGTTCTACCAGCAGTTGATGAGCAAAACCACAACCAGAATGATGCAACGTTAGATGAAGAATTATTTGAAAACCCGTTTGCTACGGAATCAGCTGAATCTTCTTCAAGCCTACAAGAACCATCTAACTCGCATACGTTTAACCAACGGTATCCTTCAACTCTGAAGTGGACAAAAGACCACCCAATTGAACAAGTTATTGGTGAACCTTCAAGGCCAATTCAGACGAGACGCCAACTTGCCACCGATTGCGACTTATGCATTTACCTTTGCTCAATTAGCAATATAGAGCCAAAGAACATTCGCGAGGCAATGGCAGAACCCGCATGGATAGAAGCAATGCAGGAGGAACTTCTCCAATACCATCTTCATGACTCTTGGGAAATGGTTCCAAGACCAATTGACATTCGCGTCATTGATCTCAAATGGTTATGGAAGAACAAAAGGGATGAAGAGATGACTGTAATTCGCAACAAAGCTCGTCTTGTGGCCAAAGGATACAGACAAGAGGAAGGGATAGACTTTGAAGAGTCATTCGCGCCGGTAGCTCGACTTGAAGCAGTCAGGATATTCTTAGCATATGCAGCTCACAAAAACATCACGGTTTATCAGATGGACATTAAGACCGCGTTCTTGAATGGAAGTCTGAAAGAAGAAGTGTACGTGAGTCAGCCAGAAGGCTTCATAGACATGGAACATCCAGACTACGTCTACAAACTCAAAAAGGCAATCTATGGTTTAAAACAAGCTCCGCGAGCGTGGTATGACGAACTGTCCTCTTTCCTTATCCAAAACAATTTCACCAAAGGAACAGTTGATCCTACCTTGTTTACTCAAAAATGCAAAAACGATATTTTGATTGTTCAGATTTATGTGGACGACATCATCTTTGGGTCCACTAATCCGAAACTTTCAAAACATTTTGAAAATCTCATGAAAAGCAAATTTGAAATGTCCATGATGGGGGAACTAAAATTCTTTCTTGGTTTACAAATACATCAGTCCCCTCGTGGAATTTTTATAAATCAAGCTAAATACACAACTGAGATTTTGAAAAATCATGGTATGGACAATTGTGATTCGGTCGGAACACCAATGGTAACTTCACCAAAAATTGGATCCGATTTGTTTGGGAAACCTATTGATCCGAAGAAATATCGAAGCATGATTGGTTCTCTCATGTATCTTACTGCTAGTCGACCCGATATTCATTTTGCTGTTTGCCTATTAGCACGGTTTCAGGCAAAGCCTACCGAACTGCACCTCAAAGAGGTTAAAAGGATCTTTCGGTACCTGAAGACATCCATTCACATGGGACTTTGGTATCCGAAGGAATCCGGATTTGATCTAATTGCCTTTTCAGATGCGGACCACGCAGGTGATCAAGTTACAGCAAAAAGTACATCAGGAGGAGCACAATTTTTGGGTGAAAAGCTAGTCAGCTGGTCTTCAAAGAAACAAGATTGCACTGCACTTTCAACCGCTGAAGCTGAGTATGTGTCTCTATCTGCGTGTTGTGCTCAAGTTCTATGGATGAGAACACAACTCACAGATTATGGCTTTACTTTCGATAAAATACCTATGTATTGTGACTCGAAAAGTGCCATAGCCATATCATACAATCCTGTTCATCACTCAAAGACTAAGCATATCCGTGTCCGCTATCACTTCATCAAAGAGTACGTCGAAAATTGTACTGTTGAATTATTCTTCGTGAAGACAGATTACCAACTCGCCGATCTATTAACTAAAGCCCTTCCAAAAGAAAGGTGTGAGTATTTAGTTCGACGAATTGGAATGCGAAGCCTAACCCCTGAGGAGTTAGAACATCTTCTCGAATCTTCTTGAAAATGATTTTCCAAAAAGCTTCGCTGTAAATATTTTTGAAAAACAAAATACAAAATTTGAAAAACCAACAAAAGCAAAATATAAAAATATAAAATCTTTCAAAAATACAAAAAAAAAATAGAAATTCAAAAATCCAAAAATATTCTTCTACGACATGTCTCTTGTATAATCGATATTCTGTACGTATCTAGAAATGTCATTCAACAATGATACGGGCATGTCCAGATGCTTGAGCGAGAGTTATTTATGTGTTTTCTAAAACATGTCGTTTCTCAAAATTTCTTCATAATATGGCTTTCGTATACATCAGTATGAAACCCGGACCGAAATGATGACTTTTGATTATTTACAAATCAAAACTCGTGTTTTTAAAAGAAAAAAATCAAGTGTACGCTTCAGTTCACTACATTTAAAAATGGTGAGAAATCATCATCATCTTGAGCACCTTTTCAAGATTGTTCAAAAAGATTTTTCAAAATCTTTCAAAATATTATGTGCTCAAGATAACTCCCTCTAAAACCCTTTAATTGATTATGCTTTATTAAAGGGGGAGTATAAAACAAAATGTTCCAAATTCATGCTTACATCAAATCCGTTAGTCTCCCCAAAAGATTCTAAAATGTTGTTTAATCCGTTGATATAAAAAATATCACATATATGCTATTTTTGAGGGGGAGGAGACGTGATTAAAATGTGATCAAAATCGGTGTTTGAATCTCAAAATGAGCTCGACTCAGTTGAAACCAATGAATTGACGAGGAATCATGTACCATCTCGAGAAACTTTCTATGACTTGACCAGGACGGGTAATAATTTCAAGCTAGTTCTCTAGTAATGTACACGTGTCTCGAATCGGTCTTGTTCATTTAAAGTCGATCAATTCAAAAAGTGCGAACTCTACCCTCTATGTGCAGATTTCTGTCAAAACTTATAAGCACATGTGAAGGGGGAGTGTTTCTGAAAATACAAAACTCACGGAGTGTTGCAAACATGTTTTCTATCATAAACACTCTGAGAGATTTTCAAGAAAAATGGTTTTATGGCAACAATAGGACAGTCATGGAGTTATAAGGTGACTAAGGATAGGAAATTCGTCCTATGATCCGCCAGAGCCGGAGGGATCTACCCAAGGACATCACCAATAGTATAGAACTAGAAGTCCTTAGGAATGATTGAAAAACAAGGAGTAATGTGAGAAAGGAGAAAGAAGGGGTTGAAGAATTAAAAAGAAATGTGTAGAAAGGGTGAAAAGAAATAGCCCTCCATATTCAACCTTAGGGCAGAAACCGGGTTCAATACATATGCTACTGGTTGTCACTAGATGACACTGGTATTGAAGACCAAGACGTCATGGACCCAGTGACGCACTGCACTAAACCTTCTAGCCAGTCAATTCCTCTTAAAAGGATTTGTTTCATTCTCACTGGGAACCCTGCATAATCTATCGACTTTCTCTTAGAGATCGTTGGTATTGTAGAAGGAGACCCTCTCCCTAGTCTCCGCTCAGGAAAACAAAATGCACTTATTTAAGTCTAGAGCCACGAGATTCATCAAAAGATCTCATAGGAACACATGACATGACATCGCTTGTTGTTCATCAATAAGGATACAAGTGATATATTCTAGAGTCCTACGCAGATCTTAGCAATCTGCCAGAACATTTATGAGAAGTTTCACTTCTGTGATCTTCAGTGATTTAATGGAAACTCCTGCCAGGGTCAACATCAAGCAGCCCTGACAGCAGGTCACTTCGGTAACTCCCCGTGGATTACGCTTAGTGTGTCTCAAACGGTCTACAGTCGTGGAGTGATGCTTCGGTGTACTTCAGCGACTCATCTGAACTGTAGATGTACTTCGGTATATCGCGTTCTCTCACTTGTGGGACTCCAGTTTAGGAACGGCCTCTGTGAGAATTAGAAACGTGTTTTCACACTATGCTGTTAACACCCTCGAAATTCAAACTTGTAATTGCCGGAATCCGCTTATTACTAACCTTTTTTATGTTTTCTTCTTATGGAAGCTCCGGAGCGGATTGATCGTGCAGATTCTCCACATGCTCATACCAACAACACATGAAAGTTCTCATCAAAATCAAAGGCTACTCAAAGTTTAAGATGATTCTTCATCAATGTCAAAGAATCTACAAAGTTTAAAGACTCGAGAACTACATCATTGGTAACCAAAAGACAAATAGAAGTGTGAACATGGTGGAGAAAGGCGTGGAGACACCTAACCAACGAAGTTGACAACGGCAGACAACCACATTATCTGATCACAAAGCATGAAGGAACAAAGATTCAAGACTATTCTATATCTACGCACAAAGTTCAAGCTCTAGAAAAGTAAAGACCAAATCAAGTGGAGCATCTTTTGAATGACCACCCCTTAGGGGGAGATTGTTAGCCTTAATAGTTTTATTAGAAGTGATGGTCATTCACGTTTAGGAACTTTGTATCGTGTGTTAGATATCGTGATAGAATAGTCAACGGGCTCGTGGATTGGACTAAGCTAAATGGCTAGGCGTTATGATCATGCTAGTCGTTTGAAGCTTAAGTATCCAAAGCCCAATCCATGTCCAACCCATGAAAAGCCCAAGCAAAGCCTTTTAGGGTTTTAAGTTACTTGTACTATAAATACCCCTCAAATGGTCATTTGAGGGGTGTGCTTGAAAGTGTGTGTGTGTATGTTTTCTTCCTTTGGAATATACAACATCTTTATTGTTTATCTTTCTACTCATAACATACACGATCTTTATATCTTCAAGTCACCATCTTTCTAATCTTATTTCTACGCTTTGTTTGTGTTTATGTTTCACGTTTTATACGCGTAACTTGGGTTACGTGTGTTGGGTTTGCTTGGTAAAGTGATAAGGTTGATATTAGTAAGGTCCTACAGGGGTACAATAGAGGACCTTGCCCTCTATGACAACGAAAGTTGGAATGACCCCCGTGAGTTGCCCAAAACCGTCAAGGCAATCTCCTTGCCTCTCATTGACTCGCAAACTTCCAATCGTAGGATGCTCGAACTTGAAGATCAAGTCAAATTCCTAATAAGCTCCTACGATAATCCTAAGTCTTTACACCAAGTGAACAAATTCTCTTCCTTATGTGATCTACGTAGTGGTCCCCATGAAACTCGTACTTGCACGAGACTCCCCGAACAAGCTTTTGCGGACTACACCTCCACGTGTACTAACGAAACGGGAGAGAAGTGGTACACTTTCAAGCCCGAGCAAAACAACTTAGGAAATTCCTATAACCCCTCATGGAGAAATCACCCTAACCTTAGGTGGAGCCAAAACTCAAACCCGCCCCAAACCTCATATAGTCCACCCAATAGGTCAAACCCTACAAATACCAGGAATTCCACTAGTCTCGAGGCAATGGTGTCTAGGTTCAAGTCATCTCAAGAAGCTTGATTGACTAAGCTTGAAGCCGATTTCAAGCAACGACAAAGCGAGATGACAACCAAGTTCGACGCCCTTTTAAAAGCCTTCAATGACCGGGAAATTGGAGAACTCCCAAGTGACACTATAAAGAACCCAAAAGTGAATTCGATTTCATCGACTTCATGTTCTTGCTCACCTTGGGAGAGTGCATATCCATGCCCTTCACACCCGAAAGTTCACTCGGTCAACGCCATCAACACGGGTTCCAAGCGATCCTTCATAAGGTACAAAGGACCCGAACCGTTGGTCCCTCCAACTCTTGATAAACCCATCAACCAAGAAGCCAAACCTAATCTAGAAGAGGAGTACAAGGAACTCTACCAAGAAAAACGGGTTCTTGAAGTCTTGACTCATGCGCCTTATTATAATGCTTTAAGAGAAAAATATGAGCTGGAACTAAAATTAAGAGAATGTGGGTCCGCATTTGTGCAAAATAAGTTACCTAAGAAGATAGATGATCCCGGGCTATTCATCCTTCCGTGTAGACTTGGAAATTCCAAATATTTCGACACTTTAGCAGACTTAGGATCAAGCATCAATCTTCTTCCGTTGTCCCTCCATAGAAACCTTAACCTAGGTAAGATAGAACCAACGGAAACCATCTTAGGTCTAGCGTATGGAAGTATTGCATATCCGGTAGGGATAATAAAAGACATGGTAGTACACGTAGGTCAATTGACTCTTTTGGCGGATTTCTATGTGCTAGACATGAATAAAGACCCGACATGCCCATTGTTAGTAGGAAGAGGATTCTTAACTACCGCTAGTGCCATAATTGATTGTAAGATGTCTAAGATAGTGGTAGGAGAAGGGAGTTCTAGGTCAATTTATGATGTCAAGAAGCATATCTACTACAAAGAGGAAGAAATACCATACGAGATCATGTTGGATAGAAAATCATCTATATATGGATCTTGGACTAATAAAGATTTTGTAGGATCTCAAAGACCTTTCTATCTAGAGGAGGCCTTTGTAAGTGACTCAACTTTCCATGAGCAATAATTGGCTAGGGACATTGAAGTGAACCCATTCGAGGACGCCTTAGTGTTTAGGAAGATGACCGAGTTCCTAGGAAGTTTGCCCGTTAATCTTGTCATGAATAAGTAGAAAGTTTAGAGTGAGAATCCTAAGCATAATTGGAATTGGGATAGACCATCTAGTGATGGGAATGGAGAATGGCACATTAGGATCACAATCTATGACCCCGATGGAGAAAATTTTGAAAAGGCGTACCGAACTAAGCGTACCACTAGGAATTTAAAAGATAAGTTTGATCCCTATGACATTCTTGAGGATAAACTTACTTACATATGTACGTAGGAGCACGACTTCGAGTCTAGCTACAAGACTCGTAAATAAAGAAAAGCCCTTCTTGGGAGGCAACCATGCTTAATTGTTTGCTTGTTTGTGTGTCATATATCTTTTTCATTGTTGTATGTTCTCATGTTTGAATTTGTGAAAATGCTTTATTTTGTCTTTAACCTCGTCTTAATTACATATAAATACAATAAGATAAGTGTAGGGAAGATTACATACGTTTTTAAAAGAACGTGAATATGAGAATTACAACTATTGAAATTGATATATATGTGTGTTTGTTAGAGTCAAATGCTTGTATCGAGTCATAATGGATGTTTTGCAGGAATTTTTCCAGATTTTAAAGATGTAATTTTTTTAGAATTTTTCCAGAAAAACGCAGCAGACCATTTTCTGTCAGGACAACCTGACGGCGTCAGGATTAGAACCTGACGACGTCAGGTTGAGCAGAAACAACTTATAAAATCTTTTCGTTTTCTGTGCTATGTATAAATTTTTGGAAATTCTCGGTTCTTAATTTTCCATAAAATCTGCAAACTTCCATTCCACAAGCATTATATCCTAGTGTAGTTGAGTCATATGTAGTTTTATCGTTGATTTTACGCGAAGGTTTCGTCTATTTTCTTAAAGTGTTGATAACACTCAGATTGTGCATGTTTTTAGTAGCATTGTGTGTACTTTTATATCTGTTATTTGGTTATATTTGTGTGATTTTAGCACTTAATCGTATCTAGAGATGTTTGTCTAGTATTCGTAACCAAGTGCAGGGAAATGGAGGAAAATGTGGAAATATGCAGTTAATCGAAGATTCCCGTCTCAGTATAGCTAAATCCCTAGTACCTTTGAAGACCTTAGTGATTGAAGAACCAAGTTCTACAAGTCAGAGTGAAGAGAGAAAGATCAAGTTTCATGTCTTAGAAGATCCAACCGGATCCGGTTACACCTTCAGCCGGATCGGTTGGCATTTGGTCGGAATACATGTTTTTGCCATGACCGACCGATCGGTCGCAACCCGCAACCGGATCGGTCGGTGTGTTATTATTGAAGACCAACCGGATCGGTTGGTCGTATGACCGATCCGGTTGGAGAAGCTGCAGTTGTCAAATCTTCATCACTAAGCTTCCCCTTTGCATCCAAACGATTCTAGGTCCTTCTCTTGGTGTATTCTAGTCCCTTCCTTACTCCTTGGAGGCCAAGTCAAGCATTTAACACCCTAGGCCTTGGAATTAGTATAAATAGAGGCTAATTGTGAGCATATTAGACACACTTCAATTACAAAGCTCTCTACTCATCAAACCAAGCCTTAACCTCCTGAAATTCGTCCTTAGAAATCCAGAGAAGTTTGGAGTTCCAGAAGTTCCATCGTTGGAAGCCAAAACACTAAGAAGTCCACCACGATCCTTTGGGAATCATTACTTCATCATTTGTAATCTTATTCCAAGCATTGTAAGACTTTTAATCATGTTTTCTAATGATCAAAGTTATGAGTTTATGTTCATGTTTGCTATGAGTGGCTAGTTTCTTTATGCACTTGCTTAAATGATGTTGATTATCATATGATTAGTTAGTGATTGTGTTAACATGTTTTAATTCAATTTCAAGTTGATTCTAAGATCCAATTGTGCTAAAGTTTCATAGTGACATTTGTTAATCAAGTTTGGCTAATTGGTAACTATCGTTGGGGTCGAAAGAACTTCGTATTATTCAACTAGTCATAATCATTTTGTCTATGGATGATTGTTTTTACCCATTATTCTTGATTATACAAAGGAACTAAGGTGTGGTTGTAATAGAAACGCTTTTTGATTATCAAATTGGATTGGTTGGAAACATCTAAATGGTCGTAAGATTAGTTGTTGAAAATTAATTGTAGCCTTTTGTCTATGATCGGGTACCTTTTGTATTGACCATTTCTTAAGCAATTTGATGAACAAGTGGATGTTTTTGTGTTTAGGTTTATGAAAGTAGACTTATGAAACTTGAATTGATCTTGAATTGATTGGTTAAACTTAAAGCTTGTTTTTATGAACTAAAATCTTGACGAAGGTTTAACTTGTAAGAACAATAGATTAGTTTTCAACTAATTATCACAACCAACATGTTAAGTAGTTAATACAATCACATTAATCTATGATATGATACTAGTTTAAGCAAGTGTAGTTTTTAATCATCTGAATTTCATTATATCTATTTGCTTTGTTATATGTTTTTGATAGACTCCGTTAATTCAAACTTGTGCTCTGATTCACTCAAATCCCTGCGAACGATCCCGACTTACCTTCATAATCTTGCTATAACGGACGAGTATACTTGCTCGTATGTGTTATTGGTAATATTGGTAATTCACCTTTTATAAATTTAAAACTTGCACCTACCGGCACATCAAGTGTGCAGGTTATATTTGGCAAGAAGAAGAAACACAATATTGGATGGAGCATATCACGAATACATTCTTCTTGGAAAAGAATTTAACCACTACTTCACACGGATCCTACCGAGCTAATCAGGGGAGTACTAGTTTCTTTCTCTTTTACTTACCTTCCTTTATCATAACTTTGATACTTTCGGGAAACATTGGGGACAATGTTCAGTTTAAGTGTAGGGAGGGAGAATAAAACGGGAACTTTGAAACTATGCTTATCCTTGATTATTTGTCCTGTCCTAGCTCAATTGTATAATAAGCTATGAGAAATATTTGTTAGGGTAATTTTAGCGCCAAATTTAAATTTTTTTATGACATGTACGAGTAGGACTTTAGTCTTAATAAAGCGTCTCATGGAGAGGAGTTATATGACTAGCACAACCACCGTTTGCCACTCAAATTCCACCCCAAAAATGTGAGGTTCGCCCCTAGATCTATAGGAATTAAAGCATTCACCTTTAATGCTTCGAGAGTGTACCGGTAGTATAATAGATTCTAGAACTTGTTTTGTGATGCATCCCGAGATCGCTAATGAGACTACACTTGTGTAGTTAGGAATAACTAAATGATAAGAGGCATTAGGATAACCCTTGTTTGAAACCCATGTTATAATTACTTCTTCCACATCGGTCGAGTAATTACCCCACACCCTTGCGATGTACTCATCTTTAGTACACGATACCCCTAGTTAACCCCTCAGAGCCTATCCTTTTCGCGGTTCTCGTGATGTTTTGGTTTTCCGAAATATCAATGAAGAGCATTGTTTACAATCCACCCCCAGATGTACACCCAAATCGCCTTAGCCTACCTTGTATGCACTCACCTTTAGTGCATTATTGTTATCATACTAAACCCTTAGTTCAATTATCTAGTTACTTGCATGGTTGCTAAGTCGAGTCATATCTTTTGTACACAGTTTTGGGATGATTGGGACTCATGGGCAAAAGTAAAATTTTATGGAGTGACGGGAAGGAACGTTAAATTCAAATTCCCTTTATTTACGTAATTAAATACTCCAAGTGTTTTGATCTTTTCAAATCGGGTCAAATTAGTGTTAGAGTAATGAAAACTCAAGTGTAGGGATGCTCCTATAAATCCCTTATATTTTGATGTTATCTTAGAGGATGGTAGAGTAAAAGTGTATGCAAAAAAAAAATCAAAAAAAAAGAGAGTGTTAAAAAAATGAAAAAAAAAATATACGAGCTACCATCCTACATCTATTTTAATGTTTATGTTTTTCAAATTTATGTATGTTTGTTTCAAGTTATCTAGAGTTTAGCGAGTCGAGTCTTGGCTTAGCAACGTCATTCTTTTCATGCTTGTAACATAATATTTTTGACTTGCCACCACTAAATCGGCTATCCAACCAAACCCTTTGTGTCCCTACCGTAAGCCTAACATTAAAACCCTTTAAAAGACCTCTTAGATAGTTGTTCCTAGGTGCTTACGCCAAAGCGGTGGAGGTTTGATCTAGTCTCAAGCCTATGGTAATCTATGTACTATGACCACGTAATGAGTGTTTATCTTTCATTTCCACTATATTTCATATACACCCGAGAGATGAGAGAATCCAAACACCCCTTGTGAGGTGCTAGTATATAATTTCCGTGCTTGTTATGACTATTGCGGTGCTTTTACTTGTTGTGAATTATTTTGAACCAATGCTTCATGCCCCCTAACTTATAAATTGATTGGCCAAAAGCACATTTGCTTGAGCACAAGCAAATACCAAGTGTAGGGATATTTGATAAGGATTTAAAACGTACATTTTATGGGGTCATTTAAGCCCTTAATTGATCACTTTTATATCTGGTACTGCTTAATTTTGCTCATTTTCACTTTTTAGGTCTCTTGGAAGCAAAATGCTGGAATGATGCATATTTGGACGAAAAAGAGTGAATATATGAAGAAAATGGCTAAGTCAAGATCGAAGACACTCAAGCTGCTAAAACTGAAGCTGACGGTGTCCCAACTAAAGGGCGACGCCATCCCTCTCTACGGATTTAATTAAAATACACCTGACGACTCAGTAGACTTTTTGCTAAAATACACCTGACAGCGTCAGGCTTTGAAGAGGAAGGGCGTCACTAAGACTTTTCATCTCAGACGGCCCAGATCCAGAATCAAACGACGTCCCTACTGAAGCCCGACAGTGTCACAACTACAAGGTGACACCGTCCCAACGATAACTTGGCCAAGATGAAAACCCTAATGACGGCGAAATGACGGCGTCCCACCTATAAGGAAACGCTGTCACAAGTGTAAAATTATATATAGAAATTGAATTTTCAGTATTTTAAGAGGTAGACTTTTGGAGTAAAAACCCTAAACGTTTGTAGTCCGACTTGGACAGTATCTTAGGGTCCCAAACCCTATTTTACACATCAAGATAAGTGTTTTACTTCATTAATTTCATTATGTCTTCCATTGAATGTGGGTATGCTTGCTTGTTTAACATGTCCGGCTAAATTTCTTGTGTGTTTGCTTAGATCTATGAAACCTAGTTGTTAATTATTGTTAGGTTGTCTCTTATCTTAATTGTAATTGGCTTAGGAGTGCGACTAGGCTATCGTTGTGTTTAATGCTTGATGAATCTTTGATAGTTTATGAATGACTTAGTGGATTTCGTTTAATACACTCAAGGGTGACTTCAAAGAGTTAGGGCATAGGCACACCCTACGACTATAGGAAACACAAAGCGTTAAGAATAAGGACGTGACAATTCAACCTAAGATAAAAGATAACTAGGGAGTAATAGTATCTAGGTAAACACATTTTTAATCATCATATGAGCACACATCAATAGACATAAGACTATCCGTAGAATTAGATAATTAGAATAGTAGAATAATCGGTAGAAGTACCACCCGCCAAATCCAAGCCCCGATATTTTACCCTTAGCTTTCTAAAAAAAAGAAAAAGAAAAAGAAAAAAAAAAAGAAAAAAAAACCTTCCTCAACCCCAACCTTAGCGTAGTACACTTCTTACTAGCATTCCTATTCCCCTAGAGAACGATATCAATCCCCGATGCTTACCCAATACTACACTACAACTATTAGGTTCACTGCCTAGGGTGTTGAAAAACTTGCTCGACGAAAAGGAAGTTCCTTTGACCCCGAACGCGCTTCGTACGCGCATCAAGGAGAGAAACAAAAATACCAATTGAAAATTTTTGATTCATCTATCATTATAGACAGCACTAACAAGGATAAAGTCACAACTGTATAAAAAGAAATAGTTCATCATCTATAGCATCTACCCATAACATGTTTGCAATCAGCGAATGCATTCTTGGATCATTTTTCAACTCAACTTATAAACGAATAATAAGAACTGGGTCATGTAATTTGTTTTAAAAAGAAAATCTTTTTGAATGATTATGAAAAAATTAAGAAAATTATTCCTCTTTTTTTTTATCTTTTTTGTATCGAATCGAATCTATTTTATATTTTAGAGCGAATAGTAATCTTATAAAACTTTTACTTTTATTTTAACTAATTAGCTTCCGCAATAGGTTCACTCATATAATATTGTGAATGAATAATAACAAAAAGTTATCACACGATTACTCCAATACTATATATATATATATATATATATATATATATATATGATAAGGATTTAAAAGATACACTTTTGAGGGGTCATTTAAGCCCTTAATCAACCACTTTTATATCTGTTACTGCTTAATTTCGTTCTTTTTGACTTTTTAGGTCTCTTGAAGGTAAATTGCTGGAATGACACTTATTCGGACGAAAAGGCGTGAATATATGAAGAAAATGGCCAAGTCAAGATCAAGACACTCAAGCTGCTGGAATAGAAGGTGACGGCGTCAGAGTTAGAAGGCGACGCCGTCACAACGTGCTCCAAATTTGTGACGACTCAGTAGCGAAATTGCTATTTTACACCTAACAGCGTCAGGTTTTAAAGAGTAGGGCGTCACAACTCAGACGACCTAGATTCAGATCCAAACGACGTCAGAAGCTGAAGCCGACGGCATCACAACCATAAGGTGACGTCGTCACAAGGTTGACGTAGTCAAGACGAAACCCTAATGGCGGAGATCCGATGGCGTCACATTTAAAGAGTGACGCCATCGCATGTTGTAACTCTATATATAGAATTCGAATTTTCAGACTTTTAGAGAGGTAGTTTTATAGAGTAAAACCTAAAACCGAATTTTGGCTGTCTTGGGCAGTATCTTAGGGTTCTCATAACCTACTTTAGAACAAGATAAGTAATTTACTTCATTGATTCAGTTATGTCTTCAATTGTTTGTGTGTATGCTTGCATGTTCACCATGTCTGGCTAATTTATTTGTGTGTTTGCTTAGATCTATGAAACCTAGTTGTTAATTATTGTTAGCTTGTCTCTTATCTTAATTATAATTGGCTTAGGAATGCGACTAGGCTATCGTTGTGTTTAATGCTTGATAAATCTTTGATAGTTTATGAATGACTTAGTGGATTTCGTTTACAGAACCCAAAGTTAACCTCAAAGTTAGTTTATGAATGACTTAGTGGATTTCGTTTACTAGACTTAAGGGTGAACTCAAAGAGTTAGGGAAAGCATACCCTACGACCTTAGAAGACACAACACGTTAAGAATAAGGACGTGATAATTCAACTATCAATAGGAGATAACTAGGGAGTAGTAGCATCTAGGTAAACACATCTTTAATCATCATACGAGCACACATCAATTAGACATAGACTACCCCTTAGCTTAGTTAATTAGAATAGATAATAGTAGAAGTAATCGGTAGAAATACCAACCCCCCAAATCCAATACCCCGAGATTCGTACCTTTCAATTTCCAAAAAAATATAAAAAGATAAAAAATAATCTTCCTCAACCCCAACCTTAGCGTGGTAACTTCTCACTAGCATTCCTATTCCCCTAGAGAACAATATCAATACCCGAGTCTTACCCTAATACTACACTACAAAGATTAGGTTCACTGCCTAGGGTGTTGAAAAACTTGCTCGAGGAAAAGGAAGTTTCTTTGACCCCGAACGCGCGTTGTACGTGTATCAAGTTTTTGGCGCCGCTGCCGGGGAATAGAATAGCTAGTCAGATTTCCACCTCGTTTAGGTTTCCTTACTTGATTCCTATCTAGTGAGATTTTTTCTCATTTTTAGCTTCCTTGTAGTCTATCCCCCTTCTTTGTGAACTTTGTTCGTAAAACCCATCACTCACCATGATTCGCATCTTTCGCCGAAGAGTCTTCACACTATCCGCCTCCAATCCTCTTCCCAATCCCGAAATAGAAAATTCAATCCCACAAAACCCTTCACCCGTTCACCACTTTAGAAATCACCTAGGGCATAATGACATAAATTGGCAACAACATAGTCCCTTCTATGACTCGGATTCCGATGAGGAGTTTGACTATGGTGAAGCACTTGATAATAGGGAGGTCATCGATGAAGTTAATTTTGAAATGAAAGAAGACTTCTCCCAATGTTTTGACCCCAGGTGTAGAATTGAGAAAGATAGTCCCTTCAACATGCAATTCCCTTGCAAAATAGGATTAGAAGGGTTTGATGCTTACTTGAATTCATTCTTACCTTTAAACTTAGTTTCAAGAAACCTATACAATAAAATAAAGGTACGCGAGTTAACTTATCAAGGGAACAATGTTGTTGATGCGGTCACTCATTTACATGTGTTTGTTGGAAGTTTTGCTTATTTGGTAGAATTCATGGTCTTAGAAGACTTAGGAGAAGTTATTGATAAGGAGCTCACTCAAGTAATTTTTGGAAAGCCTTTTAAAAGAATGACTAGGTTGAATGAACGAATGATTGATGGTCTAATTACATTCTCTGATGAAGTTGAAGATTTTGTCTACCAAATGCCACGTGCTCATCCTAGGTTTAAACACAAGGATATTGAGGCATGTAATAGAATGACTCCCATCCCATTGCTTAGTGAAAGGGATAAGCAAAATGGACTTAGGTACCCGTATGAGAAAATTAAGAGATATTATAAACAATGCCTCAAGTTAGGAGATGAGTACAAGAAAAGTGAGAAAACATTGGAATGGCTTAAGTATGGGCACGTAAGCGTGCACGAGACCACGTAGGGGCACGACTTCGAGTCTAGCTACAAGACTCTTAAATAAAGAAAAGCGCTTCGTGGGAGGCAACCCATGCTTAATTGTTTGCTTGTTTATGTGTCGTATATCTTTTATTGATTGTTTATTCTCATGTTTGAATTTGTGAAAATTCTTTATTTTGTCTTTAACCTCGTCTTAATTACATATAAAGGTATTTTACAAAAGGAATAAGTGTAGGGAGGATTACACACGTTTTCAAAAAGAACGTGAACATGAGAATTACGATTATTAAAAATATATATGTGTGTTTGTTAGAGTCAAATGCTTGTATCGAGTCATAATGGATGTTTTGCAAAAAACTTTTCCAGATTCAAAAGATATAAATTTTCTGGAATTTTTTCTAGAAAATCGCAGACCAGTTTCTGTCAGGATAACCTGACAGCATCAGGATCGCAACCTGACGGCGTCAGGAGGAGTAGAAATAGCTTACTATTTTTTTTCTCGTTTTATGTGCTACTTATAAATTTTTGGAATTTCTCAGGTCTTCATTTTCCAGAAAATCTGTAAACATCCATTCCACAAGCATTATATCCTAGTTTAGTATAGTCATATATAGTGTTACCGCCGATTTTACACGAAGGTTTCATTTGTTTTCTTCAAGTGTGCAGGTTTTATTTATCAAGAAGAAGATACATAAAATTGGATGGAGCTTTTCACGCATACATTCTTCTTGAAGAAGGATTTAACCACTACTTCACACGGATCCTACCGAGCAAATCAGGGGAGTATTAGTTTCTTTCGTTTTTAATTACCTTCCATTATCATAACTTTGATACTTTCGAGGAACATTGGGGACAATGTTCAGTTTAAGTGTAGGAAGGGAAAATAAAATGGGAACTTTGAAACTATGCTTATCCTTGACTATTTGCCTTGTCCAATTTCATTTGTATAATAAACCATGAGAAATATCGGTTAGGGTAATTTTGGCACCAAATTTAAAATTTTTCAAGACATGTAGGAGTGGGCCATTAGTCTTAATAAAGCGTCTCATGGATAGGAAGTTATAGGACTAGCACAAAACCCTTTACCACTTAAATTCCACCCAAAATGTGAGGATCGCCCTTAGATTTGTAGGAATTAAAGCATTCCTCTTTAATTCTTTGAGAGTGTACCGGTAGTATAATAGATTCTAGAACTTGTTTTGTGATGCATTCCGAGATCGCTAGTGAGACTACACTTGTGTAGTTAGGAATAACTAAATGATAAGAGGCATTAGGATAACCCTTGTTTGATACCCGTATTATAATTACTTCTTCCACATCGGTTGAGTAGTTTCCCCACACCCTTGCGTTGTACTCATCTTTAGTACACGATACCCCGAGTTAACCCCTCAGAGCCTATCCTTTTCGCGGTTCTCGTGATGTTTTGGTTTTTCGAAATATCAATGAAGAGCATTGTTTATAATCCACCCCCAAATGTACACCCAAATCGCCTTAGCCTACCTTGTATGCACTCACTTTTAGTGCATTATTGTTATCACACTAAACCCTTAGTTCAATTATCTAGTTGCTTGCATAAGTTGCTAAGCCGAGTCATATCCTTTGTACACAGTTTTGGGACGATTGGGACTCATGGGAAAAGTGAAATTTTATGAAATGACGGGAAGGAACGTTAAATTCAAATTCCCTTTATTTATGTAATAATGTACTCCAAGTGTTTTGATCTTTTTAATTCGGGTCAAATTAGTGTTAGAGTAATAAAAACTCAAGTGTAGGGATGTGCCTATAAATCCCTATTATTTTGATGTTATCGTAGAGGATGGTAGAGTAAAAGTGTATGAAAAAAAAATTGAAAAAAAAGAGCGTTGAAAAAAAAATGAAAAAAATGAAAAGAAAAAAATATACGGGCTACCATCCTACATCTATCCTTAAATTTATGTTTGTTTATTTCGAAGTTATCTAGAGTTTAGAGTGTCGAGTCTTGGCTTATCAACGCCATTCTTCTCATGCTTGTAACATAAAGATTTTTTACTTGCCACCACTAAATCGCCTATCCCACCAAACCCTTTGTTTCCCTACCGTAAGCCCAATATTACAACCTTTTAAAAGACATCTTGGATAGTTTTTCCTAGGTGCTTACGCCAAAGCGATGGAGGTTTGATCTAGTCTCAAGCCTATGGTAATCTATGTACTAGGACCGGTTAATGAGTGTTTATCTTCCATTTCCAACTTGATATATTTCATATACACCTGAGAGATGAGAGTATCCAAACACCACTTGTGAGATGCTAGTATGTAATTTCCGTGCTTGTTATGACTTTTGCGGGTCTTATACTTGTTGTGAATTGTTCTAAACTAATGCTTCATGACCCCTAACTTATAAATTAATTGGCCAAAAGCACATTTTCTTGAGGACAAGCAAATACCAAGTGTAGTATTATTTGATAAGGATTTAAAAGGTGCACTTTTTAGGGGTCATTTAAGCCCTTAATCGACCACTTTTATATCCGTTACTACTTAATTTGGTTCCTTTTCACTTTTTAGGTCTCTTGAAAGCAAATTGCTGGAATGACACTTATTCGACGAAAAGGCGTGAATATATGAAGAAAATGGCCAAGTCAAGATCAAGACACTCAAGCTGCTGGAATAGAAGGTGATGGCGTCAGAGTTAGAAGGCGACGCCGTCACAACGTGCTCCAAATTTGTGACGACTCAGTAGCGAAATTGCTATTTTACACCTGACGGCGTCAGGTTTAAAAAAGTATGGCGTCACAACTCAGACGGCCTAGATTCAGATCCAAACGACGTCAGAAGCTGAAGCCGACGGCGTCACAACCATAAGGTGACGCCGTCACAAGGTTGACGTGGTCAAGACGAAATCCTAATGGCGGCGATCCGACGACGTCACATTTAAAGAGTGACGTCGTCACATGTTGTAACTCTATATATAGAGTTCGAATTTTCAGACTTTTAGAGAGGTCGTTTTGTGGAGTAAAATCTAAAATCGAATTTTGGCTGTCTTGGGCAGTATCTTAGGGTTCTCATACCCTATTTTACAACAAGATAAATAATTTACTTCATTGATTCAATTATGTCCTCATTGTTTATGTGTATGCTTGCATGTTCACCATGTCCGCTAATTTATTTGTGTGTTTGCTTAGATCTATGAAACCTAGTTGTTAATTATTGTTAGGTTGTCTCTTATCTTAATTGTAATTGGCTTAGGAATGCGAATAGGCTATCGTTGTGTTTAATGCTTGATAAATCTTTGATAGTTTATGAATGACTTAGTGGATTTCGTTTACAAAACCCAAAGATAACCTCAAAGTTAGTTTATGAATGACTTAGTGGATTTCGTTTACTAGACTTAAGGGTGAACTCAAAGATTTAAGGAAAGCATACCCTAAGACCTTAGAAGACACAACGCGTTAAGAATAAGGACGTGACAATTCAACCATCAATAGGAGATAACTAGGAAGTAGTAGCATCTAGGTAAACACATATTTAATTATCATACGAGCACACATCAATTAGACATAGACTACCCCTTAGCTTAGTTAATTAGAAAAGATAATAGTAGAAGTAATCGGTAGAAATACCAACCCCCAAATCCAATACCCCAGGATTCGTACCTTTCAATTTCCTAAAAAATATAAAAAGATAAAAAAATAATATTCCTCAACCCCAAACTTAGCGTAGTAACTTCTCACTAGCATTCCTATTCCCCTAGAGAACGATCTCAATACCCGAGGCTTACCCTAATACTACACTACAACGATTAGGTTCACTGCCTAGGGTGTTGAAAAACTTGCTTAACGAAAAGGAAGTTCCTTTGACCCCGAACGCGCGTTGTAGACAGCCTTTTGCATCTTTTTGGAGTTAGCATTCCTTCCAAATCTTACTTTGATTGCCTCCCATATCTCCTTTGCATCATCCATCCCATGAAAACGTCTGATATGATCCTTGGGAAGTGCCATTAACAAAATGTTCTTGGCCTTCCTCTCTTTCTCTACAACAAGGATTTCAGCAGCAGTAACAGGTGGCAACACAGAGTAAGTGCCATCTTTTCCTTTGGAAACCCTCTTTTTAGAGTTTCCTTTTTGTATCACCTTCCACACTTCATTATCAGTGTACTCCAGATAGTACTCCATCTCTATAGCCCAGATGTCATATTCATCTTTTTCAATGGTGGAAGCTTCATGTTGGAGATGGTTGTGATATCTGTGATTTGGGGTGGCTTAGATTGAGAATTATCTGCTCCATCTTCATGGTTGGATTCTTCATCACTGGGATGGTCAGAATAGGTTTCAGTTGCTTTTTCACTTGCTTTTTTAGACATGTGCTAATACAAATAAGCCATAAAAATATTTATTTATATTTTACGATCTTCTAATATTTTATCGACAACAAACGTAAAATCATTTTAACGAAACAAATAAAATACGTAAATGGTTTGAGCCAATAGTTTACTAACACACTTACATTTTAATATAAAACACTAAACAAGTAATAGTGTTTACATTTTATAGAAATGCATATGTACAACAACTAGTGTTTACATAATAGGTATATATACATACTTAGTATATATTGTAATGGGTAATGTAATGGGTAAGATTCTAATTACTTGACCCATTAACTAGATACATTGAATGTAGTTGGGTAAAACCCAAAGTCCATGACCCATACCCATGGAGCTTGATCCATAACACATGACCCATTGCATGAAGTTATATTGGGCATTATCCATAACCCATGGAGCTAACCCATGACCCATTTGACTAGATGCATTATACCTTCTAGATACATTGTATCTATTTGGATACCCACGATCCAAAGTCCATAACCCATGACCCATGATCCATGACCCATAACCCATTTAGGAGGAGCGTCCTACGGATCCCCAAAAATACGCTGGACGGATCCCTCAAGCATGGGATCCGTGGGATCCGGGGGACAGTAGTGGTTTTTGCCTATAAATAGTGAGCCACTTTTTCATTTTAAGTTGCCACTTCCACCTCTTGAAGTCGAGCAAGCTCAAGTCCATGAGTTGCCAAGCTTCGTCATCATCAAGACTACTGAAGTTATCTTGTTGATAGTTCTTTCCTCCTCTCTAGAAGTGTTGTGTTGAAGGCATTAGTGAAAGATGCCAAAAGGGTCAAGTCAAAGGCATTAGTGAAAGGTGCCGAAGGTCTGTGTCTAAGACATTAGTGAAGGGTTCCAAAGGTTCATGATGAAGGCATTCGTGAAAGGTGTCAAAAGATCGTGTCAAGGGCATTAGTGAAAGATGCCAAGGGTGTATAATCGATATGGTGCATCGATGTACAAACATAGATAGGTTGTGTCCAAGGATATTGATATCCTTGATGATGTTGTAATAAAGAGTGTGTCTCCTTTGGGATAGGTATTGTGTAGTGTTGGGTAGTAGTTCCTCCTTTGTAATAGAACTCGGTATCTAGCCTTGTACCGGATAAAGTGTAGGCGACGTTGTGATAGGTTTGGTTCTACTTCGTGGAAGAACCTGGTGTCTATCCTTGTACCGAATAAAGAGTAGGCGTGATGAGTGTGTAAATACTCATCATTTTTGGTCAAATCTGAACTGCAAAACATTTAAAAACACGCAGAAATGCATCAAAATACTGAAAATATCTCAAAATTGTGTTTTATATGTTTCAGATGCAAAATTATTGAAAACAAATGAAAAAACGAACAAAGTTTGCATAATTGGCAGTTTCAGTCCCCCAACTTTCAAAAAATGGCAAAACTAGTCCCCGAAATTTTTAAAAATGGAAAAATATTATTTATGGCCCTTGGTTAATACGGTTTGTCATTTATGGTCCTTATAATAATTTTTGGAAAATCACAGCTTTGGTCCCTGGAGTTTCGAATATTACACAATTGGTCCCTTAGCTACACCTTGGACTCAACTTTAATCCTAATCCAATTAACTACTTAAACCCTTAGGCCCAATCCAACTCTACCCAATACCGGACCTTTTATAATAATAAACCTATAACAAAACATAAAACCTACCCACAACTTTTTCCTGCTTCCCTTCCTTCTTCTGCCACCATCTCTGCAAAACCACTCCACACTCCATCATCATCACCTCCAGCCTATTCCTACCCACTCACCCACTCTAATCCCTCCCTCAAAGCTATATCACAAGTTTCCACATCCAAGTCAGCAACCCATGTGATTATTTAGGCGCCAAAAACCAAACCAATGGCTCAGATTGCTCAAGGTGTGTACCTAACTGATGGATGGGTGAGATTGATCAAAAGAAGCACAAGAAAAGAAAGAAGACAGAAGAAGAGAGAAGACCAAGTGTTAGTATAAATAGAATTCATGTAGCCAATGTATAAGTCAGTCTTAGTTTTATTTTTAAAAAGTCAGTTTTAGTTTTCTTCTTTTTATTCAGTTTTAACTTTCCAGTCTAGAAATTCTGTTCTAGTCCGATTTCAAGTTTCATTGTCATTTTAATTGTACTCTTTAATTTCCAGTTAATGAACTTTTCAGTTTATCGTTAATTATTTGTTGTTATGCTGTTACCTGTAGTTCATGTACTCAATTTTCATTTCAAATTTTAAGGTTGTTAAAGTTGGATAACAAAAATCTTTTGTTTTCTGTCACTAAAATTCTGCACAAGAACAGCAGCCTAAGCTGTTGTTCAATGTCTTTTATCTTCGCTTATTTCTCACCAAGTCTCTCAAAAATTTGTTTTCCTGAATCCTTGATCAACCATCTTTATCAGTTGTTTGGTTTGAAGTAATTTGGATTGCATTAGAGTAGCTTTAATTGCCCTTGAAAATCAACCCCTTGCCCATTTTGTGACCTGTGCACGGAACACCAACAGGCTCTAGCAGCCTGTTTGCTGAGCTATTTGACAAGCTGTAATAAGCCCTTCATCAGCCGGAATAGGGGCAAAATCCTACCAGCTGGGTGGACTTCAAGTGCCCATAAGCTCATGAGCCATCTCACACTCCAGCTTATCCTTAATAAGCTCTTATAAGGTGCCTCCCAGGCGGTTTGTGCCTTCAACAGCAGCCCCAAGTCAGTTTTTTAGTTTTAATCTAGAATTTCTTTCCAAGTTCTAGTCCATTTTACTTTCTTGTCATTTAATTTATATGTACTTTCTAATTTCAGTTAATGCATTTCAGTTTTTAATTTCAGTTGTTAAAAGTTATGCATTTTTTATCTTTTTCTGTCTTAAAAACTGGTTCATGTGTAGATGTTAAAGATGTTTGGTTTAAGCTTAATATTAATATCAAAAGCAGTTTTTGGTTTGTTGTTCCTTTGAAATTAAGTAGTCTTGATATGTGAAGCATAATTAGAGTCTAGTGGTTACAAGACTTTTAGTTTTAACGGCATTTGTGGTACTTCTCTTGTCTACATTTTTGTCCAAAACAGGCCATAGTGCCTTCTTTCTCTGTCCCTTTTAAGTTCATAATCTGCTTTTTTTTTTTAGTTCATTTTCAGTTTTTAGACTCTTCACAATATGAATTTTAGCTTTTCAAACTTTGTAGGTAATTTAGTGCTTAGTTTAGTACTTATTTTATGCCTTATAAACCCTTTTTTTATGCCTGATCTGAATCTGTTGCAGTCCACACAACAGCAATAAGCTGTCTTTTAGCTTATTAGTTACTCATTGTAGCTTAGTTAGTTTTGGTTAGTGCTTGTTTAGAACTGTTAGGACCTCTTAGAGTATACTAGATTAATTTAATCGCTTTAGTTCACATTGTGCTCATTATAACTTTTTAGAACTTCTTGTTAAATTTTGATTTACTTATTTAATCTAGTTTAGGATTTCCATTTAAGCCAACTGCTCTCCTTTTTTTTTAGCTTATCTCTTTTCTAACCTTTCATGCTTATTTGCTCTTTGCGTGGCTTATTGAATTGCTTGTATGCTTCTTGAGTTCAATTAGTAGCAATAAGGTGTGTTTGGTTGTTCACGCTCTAACTGCCCCTCTAATCCAAACAGCCCCTTAACTGCTCCAATCCCAAACAGCCCCTTTGTTTTTTTTTTGTTCACTGCTGCTGTCCCAAACAGCTCCCCTAGCGTTTGCTGTTATACAGCTTATTTTTATGTTTCCAAGTTTAAGTTGTTGGTCCTTTAATCCAGTTGTAAAATCAAAATAAAATAAAAAAGAACAAAAAGTTGCCTGCCAGGTTCGAACCCAGGACCTCAGGCACCTGCATCCACGCAACACAGCCAACACTCCTAAACCAACTGTGCTTGGGAACATGTTTGTTATTTATGCGTTTGATTAATGTTTTAAACGAAGTTCAAATCACAGTTTAAACTAAAAATAACAAAAAGGGTGGGCAGTGGGGCTTGAACCCACGACCTCACGCCCAGTTGCAGAACACAACAAACACTCCCCTTCCATCTGAGCTAGTGCATGTGTTGTGTCATTTGTCACTCACTTTAATATTTAGTATGCATTTGTCATTTTAAGCTTATTTATACATTAACTTCTTATCAGCTTATGGCTTATAGCCTTGAAGTCCATTTTATTTTTCTTAGATAGATGGTAGTTTAGATTAGTTTTGAATTTTTTTTTTTTCAGAAATTTTTACTTTCATTTAGTATTTTATTTTATTTTATTTAGTATAAAATAGTTTTTAATTTGTAATAAATAAAATAAAACTCAAAAAAATATTTCGCTTTTTCCTAAAATTATTTTTGGTCATGTAGAACGTAGGAAAATTGTTTTTACACTTGTAGGACTTTTATTTCACAAATTTTACGTTTTTGCTTGCGCACTCGCGTAAATTTTAGACTTAACGTACGTTTTTATTTTAAATCACGTTTTTAGATAATTTAAGTTTACGTTTTAGTTAAAATAGTTTATTTAAGTTATTTTGTTTTATAAAATCACAAAAACATCATTTTGCAAATAGTGATAGCGTTTATTTAATTTTTTTTTTTTTATCTTTTTTAATTTCCTTTAATTTGCATTTAAGCCCTTGTAGTTTATGTGTTATTTCTGTAGTTGTAATAATTCAAATCCCTTTTTCCGTTCAAATCTCTCGATCACTATACGTTTGGTGATCCATTGCATAGCTCGCTGGGACATAACGACCCGGGGAAACACTATACTCCCCTGATCTTCATTGAGTTCGTGCTTGAGCCGTTTTAAGTTTGTTACGGTCGGCCATTCACAAGTGGCCGGCTTGAGTGATAAAACTTGACGGTTTGGGAGCGCATCAAGGCGACATTGTTAAGGCTTCTCCGCCACAAGGAGCTTGTGTTTTGTGGTGATTACGAACTCTCAAGTAGGTGACTCGGGGAGTGGAGTAGGGCAAGGAAAGTGTCCTTGTAGCCGAACCACTATAAATACACGTGTCGTGGTTTTGTACTTCTTACTCTTTATATTTGCATTGTTTATTTATATGCTTATCTATCAACATCCAACACACATATTTAATACATTGACATAAGTCGATCTAAATATTTTAAAACAAATTTTTAATCAGTAAAACTATTCAACCCCCCCCCCCCCTTCTAGTTTTCCACAATTGGTACCAAAGCTTCGTTACCAAGTTTCTTAAGAGTATATTGTACTTTTAAAACTTGATACGATCCGTGTATGATTGAAAACTACAAAGAAGGAAATTTCTTAAAATCAAAAGGTCACCTTTTAAAATCATCATATTTTATAATGTTGGATAATGATAGATCTTTATAATATTTTCCTTGTTGAGAATTCTTCATACTAGGATTTGGGCATCCTAAGAAAATCATAAAGAATTTCGCTTCAATATTTCTTTTCTTAAAAAGAATATATATAGCAAAGGTATGCTCTTTAATAAATTACTTACAAATAAATTATTATTGTATATTTTCTAGATTAATTAATAATATCATTTTGTATAAACATGTTAAGATTATTAGACTCATCACGTTTACTTAAAAATCACTAAAGTTGTTATCTATATTGAACTCATCATCAAGAATAGTATTTTTCGCTGATCTCTATAGACAAAACTACAAACTAGTGATAATGATATCTTGGCTATTCGAGAGCCATGGTCATCACTCCTCACATAAGGTTGTTGACATTTCATCTATGTCAATAAGTATCCATGTGAAACTCCTCATATCATGATAAAATATTTTTATCATAATCCTTAAACTACCCAAAAATTATGATTTATTCATAAAAAAGGAACCTCGTCAAATAGGACTAGTAAAACACGTCAAAACCCCAAACCATAAGTTATAGAGCATAAACATCAACTCTAGCCAAGAATTAGAACTCCCAAATCAAAATTATCAAAGCTCACTCAAACTGCTAACTGCTGATATGCCGGATCCCTAAGTTTGAACTAGCCGGATCCCTCATTCAAGGGATCCGTGGGAACCGGCACATCAGAAGACAGTTTAAGTAAAAGATGATCAATGTGGAGTTCTATTCTTCACTTTACTCTCTCAAACTCACGAACATAAAACCTAATTTACTATTCACAGGAGTTCATTCATCATCTTTTCAAAGGAAACAATCACTTGTGTAAGTATAATCTTCACTACATTGTTATTTCCATTCTTTAATTCCTAGGAGTACAATTCTCATCTTAAGAAGTTGAGTTCAAATGGTTTTATCACAATTTGGTATACATTGTTTTCTAAGATATACTAAATCAAAGAATCAACATTGTTAATACAAATTAAACTCATTTTTGGAATTCAATGAAGATGTATTGAGCAAAATTGTGATGAATCCCATTAGGTTACCATTCACACAATTAACACCACATTGTGGTTTTGATGTTTAGAACCAATCATGCCTAGCAATAGACAACAAGATTACCAAGACACGGCACATTACATTCCCATGTATCATAGAAAGGATGGTTTGAACCCGGATGACCGAAAAGCCTTCAAGTTATTGGAAAAGAGACTATTCCATGAAGGACGAGTAGTTGACCTCTCATTCATCAACAACACTGACATTCCCCAAGTCTTTGGGGAAATCAACTTCCATTGCCTCTTTAACATCAATGAACAAATGTGTCCGGTGTTTGTCCTAGAGTTTTACAAGAGTATGAGGATCATTCGAAATGAAGATGGAACCATTTCGATAGAGTTTATCATCAATGGGCACGAATTCACCTTCACTCTCGAAGAGTTTGCTAGGATACTTCGTATCCCTTGTCAAGGAGTATGCATGTACTCAAATGAATGGTTGTTGGCCGATCTTCATGACATGGTGGATCATCACGACGGCTACGGTAAAAGATATCGTCCTCATGGAAAGAGCATCTCCGTTAAGAGTCACTAGGAAGTCCAAGGTCATCTATATAGATCCTTTAGCTTTTGAAAATGTTCCCATTATACAAGAAATGGGAACTAGTGCTAAGGGAGAACGTCCTTTGTTTGGTGGGAAATAAGGATCATCCCAACGCTTGCCTAAGCTTCATGATCTATTGCCTTGTTACCGGGACTCATTTCAATCTCGCCTATTACATGTTCAAACGGATGGCAAGTGTGAAAAGGACGGACAAGATGGTGCTCCCATATGCCATGCTCTTGACTCGCCTATCCAATTTCGTCTTTGCTCTAGATCCATCTCCCTACTCCGATGACCACACCTTTTGCAACAAGGTCATGGTGCCCTTGTCAAATGAGAAGACCACAAGGATTATGGTTGAAGTCAAGAGACCTCACCCACCAACGGACTCATCAGATGAAAGAGAGGGAGAAGGAAGCAACCCCATTGGCAACGTTCAACTTGACCCCCTAGCATACATTGACCAATTGCCAGACATCCCGAGCCCTTCACAAGAATTTCAACAAACAAATGGGATGTTCAAATGTTTTGCTAAATTCCTCATGAAGAAGAAGAAGTAGGGGTGAAGGGGTAAAGAGTGAAGAGTAGAGGCGATAGAGTAAGAGTTTGAAGGGGAAGGAAGGTAAGGTCGTGGACCTTAATTTGTGAACAATGGTTTGTAAAACAGCTTAAAACAGTATTTATGTAGTTTAGGACGTAGCTCTAAGTAGATGGTATGACATGAACTAAAACATTCTAACCTAGGAACCCAAAAATGAGAATTTTACGACGGCTTAATCACAATCAAGAAGTCGGTCCCGCTCATTTTACTTACCTTCTAGTCGCCCTTACTTACTATGCGTAATATTTGTTGCTTGCATATTTGATTATTGAATGTAGAAATGATTAGGATGAGTATTTGCTAAAGAGTGCAAATTCGGCACATTTTCTGAGAAGCTACTGGTCAGCAGTAGTCGGATCCCTCAGATGAGGGTATCGTGGGATCCGGGTAAACAGACTTAGGACTTATACACTATCACCTCAATCCAATCCTCTATACCTTATCATACTAGCTAAACATGATACTTTAGGATCTATTTATTCTTCCTCAAGATCAGTAGGGTTCATACTCACTCATAGCTAACATAGGATCACATTCAAAGTATTTTTTGATTTATCACTTTACCAAAACTCATCATATTTCCGCTCCAATACTCACACATTGTTCCTCACATCTCAAAGCACTTAGTTTGCTATATCTCTTAATTTTGACAAATTGATTTTAGTCATCTTTACCTCAAAATAGGCTTAAAACTAGTTTTTCATTTCTTTTTATTTTTTAAGAATTTTCCAAATTTTTCTTAAGCCACCATCTGATCTCTAGGATCAATTGTCTTCATTTTTCATACACAAATCATTAGTATCATCCTTAAATACTTATTTGCACTCTCAAAAAGGTCCACTATCTTACCAAAAACCATCATTAGGTATCCTCACTCCTTATGGTTGGACATTTAAGTCCCATACCATTTAAGACATCTTAGGGAACCCAAACACTCAAGACTTATAGGTACTAGACCCTAAAAGAACATAGTCACTCCACCATTTTGTTGTCTGATAGACGGATCCCTAGTTTATAACTAGACGGATCCCTAAAGATAGGGAACCATGGGATCCGGGTCTCCAGAATAGCTTATGATCAGCTTTTTCCTCTAACTCAAACTCCCTTTGGTAGTCTAAACACTTTTTCTTGCCATTAAATGACTCCCTAGAATAGAACAACACTATAGTTGACCTTAGTGCATGCCAAAATTCTTAGTGGTCAAGAATTTAATTCATTAACTCAACTTCATCTTTTATAAACCAAGTATTCTTATGAGTTTAAACCACCATTCAAAATACATTCCAAAAATCGGTAACTAAGACATCTAGTACATCCTCTCTTTCACTATGACTAAAGCATCTAGCAAGAACTTTTCAAACAAAGGTTCATCCAAAAAGAATGCTCATATGATTCATGAGATATCCTCTACAGAGTCATCTCCCGTAAGAAGTCCAAATGCTAGAATCTCTCCTCAACAAACTCAATCAACCAGAGCTAGAAAAACCGCTAGGATTAGCATTCGACCTTTTGAGTTGGAAAGGGCTTCCTCAAGCACTAAACCAAACACACCTAGCTATAGTAAAACACCCAAGCCTTTATTTCTAGAACCTAGACTACATTCCTTTACCGAACCTCTCTCCCATCCAAATCTCTACTCGTTAAAAGACGCACCACCAAGGACTTCCCATTCACCAACCTTCTCGTTAAATAGGGAACCACCTTCACCATCAAATAGTCCATATTTGGAGATAAGAGATCACCAAAGAACCAACCATATAGAGGACTTTCCATCTCCACCACTAACTCGTGCATCATCACCCTCATTTCTAGTGGAACCACACCCTACGTCGCTCAACTCACCTTCACAAATTCCACCATCATTTGTGGAGCCTCCTCAAAACATTCCACCTCCTCCATTTCTTATTAATGACAATAATTGCTCTAATTGTCTACTCACCCGATGACTTGTTCAAGAAGTACGAAATGAGTTGCATTTCATGTTTAATCATCTCATTGAATGATTGGACCAAATCAACAAGTCTACCCATCCTTAGATTTCAAGCACATTAATGCTCTTTAAGTTTCCACTACTTCTTAGAAATATTAGAATTTGTATTACATGTTTTAGTCATTCTCTTAGTTTTAGAGATATGTAGATCATTTCTCGTGTTTTTATTGAATGAAGTTACATGTTATATGCCATATAGTCTTGAGTATATGTTTGGTGCCTTAATACATAACTCATTTTGATGTTAACATCATATTTTACATCACCATTGTTGTCTTAAGTATGCAAGCAAACGGATCCCTCAATTTGGACTAGACGGATCCCTCCCAGGGAGGAACCGTGGAATCCGTGCAACAGAAACAATGTTTCTTACTAATTTGAGTCTTATTTGCAGGAAATTATGCATCATATACTTGTTTTCTAACCTTTGTTTTGTAGATTTTCAATATACACTTGAAGACTTTGACACCCTCAACAAGGGGGAGTTTCTTGTCAAAGCAAAACGTTGCAAAAAAACGCTTGCAATGCTTTCACATAGGAGTACATTACTACTTGACGTCCTCCTCACAAAGGAGTACTTGTCAAGGGGGAGCATGTTCGTCAAAAAGACGAAACCATTTGTAAACAAAATTGCAAAACACTCGTTTAGCCTTCCTAATTACTTGACGCCCTCAACAAAGGGAAGCACTGGTCAAGGGGGAGCTAAGACGAGAATCCTTCTCATCTCTTACTCTTTATTTTTCATATTGTTACTTTTCACATGTTTTTATTCAAACAATGTGTTAGTTTCTTTTCGACGCTCTTTTTGTTTCGACAAAAAAGGGGAGAAGAAAGTAAAAACTCCAATTCAAACTTTTACGAATTTTAGTTTTTTTCCTTAAAATAATCTAATGTTTTGTTATCAAAAAAAAGGGGGAGATTGTTAATACAAATAAGCCGTAAAAACGTTTATTTATATTTTACGATCTTTTAATGTTTTGTCGATAACAAACGTAAAATCATTTTAACAAAACAAATAAAATACATAAATGGTTTGAGCCAATAGTTTACTAACACACTTACATTTTCATATAAAACACTAAACAAGTAATAGTATTTACATTTTATAGAAATGCATATGTACAACAACTAGTGTTTACATAATAGGTATATATACATACTTAGTATATATTGCAATGGGTAATGTAATGGGTAAGAATCTAAGTACTTGACCCATTAACTAGATACATTGAATGTAGTTGGGTAAAACCCAAAGTCCATGACCCATACCCATGGAGCTTGATCCATAACCCATGACCCATTGCATGAAGTCATATTGGTCATTATCCATAACCCATGGAGCTAACCCATGACCCATTTGACTAGATGCATTGTACCTTCTAGATACATTGTATCTATTTGGATACACATGATCCAAAGTCCATAACCCATGACCCATGATCCATGACCCATAACCCATTTAGGAGGAGCGTCCTACGGATCCTCAGGAATACACTGGACGGATCCCTCAAGCAAGGGATCCGGGGGACAGTAGTGGTGTTTGCCTATAAATAGTGAGCCATTTTTTCATTGTAAGTTGCCACTTCCATAGATACTTACATATTTTGTATGTGTAATATATAAATAATTTGATTAGTTGTTAAAACAAAATTTTTTACTCTTTAACAACCTCGGTTAATAGATTTTTTATGTGATTTTTTTTATGGAAGGAGGAATGACCCCGCTTAATGATTGGTTCTCGTGGAGCTTCAATGCCTCCAACTCATTTCGCAAGACCTTCAACATCGAGTCCTAGAAATGCAGAGTGCTCAAATTGAATCAGAAGATAAAGGTACTCGAGAAAATGCTAGAAATGTATATGCATCCCCATAACCACACAGTTGATTTAGCTTCCTTATTTTACGTCCTTTATAATGACATGGAAAAACTTGATTTGTAGTAATTCCTATGCTTTAATGTTTAAAGTTTTATCGATCTGTAATTTAGTTCGTACGCTTTAATGTTTGAACTTTTATCGATTTGTAATGTAATTCGTACGCTCTAATTTTAGACGTTTATCGATTTGTAACGTAATTCCGTATGCTTTAATTAATGTCTAAACTTTTATCGATTAATTTGTAACGACATAATTCGTATGCTATAATATTTGAACGTTTATCGATTTGTAATGTAATTCGTATGTATTTTACATATCCAAACACCCCTTTAAACATAATCAATAATTTGCTTGTTTAACATCTCATGTATAACGATATCATCTCGACTCATCCGTTAAACATCTCATGTATCACGATACCATCTCGACTCGTTCGTTTAACATCTCATGTATAACGATACCATCTCGAATCATCCGTTTAACATCTCATGTATCACGATACCATCTCGACTCGTTCGTTTAACATCTCATGTATAACGATACCATATCGACTCATCCGTTTAACATTTCATGTATCACAATACAACATCGGGTCATCCGTTTTAACATTTCATGTATCACGATACTATATGTCGAGTTATTCGTTTTAACATGTCATGTATCACGATACTATATCGAGTCATCCGTTTAATTTTAATTAAATCATTTTTAATTTGTTTAAATAATTTATAACTAATTTAAATCATTTTTAATTTATTTAAATAACTTATTAGTGTTAAATATACATAAGATAAAATGGAAAAAAAGAATATAAAATAGTTATGGACGACATTGTAATCCCTAATTTTTCACCAAACTTTTCACGAAAATTCAATCATACCGCCATTTTTTTTATTTATCCCGCTAAAAGGAAAAAGTATAGAAAATCCCAGGTCCCAAAGTTTCAAATGATTTGTCGTCTCTATTTGTTATGCATTATTGAGGAGCAGATCTGCTCATTTTCTTCTAAGTGTTTCACAAAAACAAAAACACCACCACCATTATTGAGGACCAGATTTGTCGTCTCTATTTGTTCCGCGAAAATCACAATAAACACCAACAACCACCTTCAACACCACTATCACCCGAAACCTCCAAAACCCACCACATATTGTGCACGATTTGTTAATTTTTGTTAATTTACTGTATTTTTTGAAGGTATGTTGTTTTTTCTAATTTTTGTATGTTTAATTTTAGTTTGATAATATTTGTTTGTTTTTTGTAGTGTTTCGGGTTAATTAGATGGAACCACCGTGAACCACCACCGAATCAATAGCACCGCCGCAACAGCAATATAGCAACACCACCACAACGAATTTTGCTTGTGTCTAGGTATGTTTCTTTTATTGTATGTTTATGTGTTTAGAGACGACATTGCCGTCGTCAAAAGATTGTATTGATTAGTTTGTTTTAGTTAAGCTTGATTGTTTAATCTAGATTGTTTCTTGTTGTATTTGGTTAGGACCACCGTCACCGCTGTCGGACCACTTTTGCCACCGCCAACGCTGCCAGACCACCTCTGCCACCGACACCGCAGCCGAACCTCTCTTCATTTCTTCCTCTATTTCGGTCGTGAACTAGATATATAATTAAATTGGGTTAATGGCACGAAAAGTCATCATACTTGCCACTTTTTGTCATTGTGTGTAGTGAACTTTTTTTTTTTAATTTTGACACCAAACTTTTGAATTCGTGCTATTGTGTGTATTTTGTTACTATTTTTTCATGTAAAATGACCATTTTACCTTTTAAATTTTGAAAAAAGGAAGGGTAAAATGGTCACAAAATACACACAATAGCACGAATTCAAAAAGTTGGTGTCAAAATTGAAAAATATTAAGTTCGCTACACACAATGACAAAAAATGGCAAGTATGATGCCTTTCCATGCCATTAACCCAATTAAATTAGTTTGATGCTTGCTTATGAATATGCGTTTAGTTAGTATGCGTTTGAATGTTGATATAAACTTTGTGAATATGATAATCCGAATATGTTGGTGATTAATTATAAATTTGTGATAATGCGAATATGTTTGTAAATATTTTTAGGATTTTAGTGATTAATTTCGGAAAGTTCTCGTCCGAAGTTAATTATCCTATAGAAAACCTGTTAGGTCACTAGTTTTACAACACAAACTTATAGAGAAGAGATAAAGGCGGATGAACAAGTTATCACGCACACACACACGTAATACTAAACACGGTTAAGGCAAAGAGAGTATGTGAAAAGAAAACTTGAACAACCAACCCTCAAATGAGGGTTTACAATAGTTTATATAGGCAAGGAGCTAGGGCAACACTCCCTCTCCTTCCCTATTCCTTATTGGGCTTGGGCCTCAGCTTATGGGCCTTCTACATAAGCTGGACCTTAAACAAACATAAAGGCCAGAATAAAGCTACCTATTACATATGAAATATAAATACTTGAAATACTGTTTAGGAGTGATTCCAACAATCTCCCCCTCAAGTATATATGAATGTAAACGGTGAAGGCGTTGATGTAATAGTAGCGGTGACGTCTTCTGACATTCTTCTTTCTTGTGAGAGGAATTGTCTTGATTTGAACAATCTCCCCAGTGTAGAGAGATCGTTATCTTTGAGCAGTTATGCTTCGACGTCATCTTTAACTTTGTTCTTTGATCATTGTTCTTTGTGGTGAAAGTGATAGTATGTTGTTGTCTGCATCAGTCTGCCTCAGGTCTGCTTCGCTGCTCCAGTGTCTCCACGTCATTCTTCAACATGCTCACACGCTCT